>VDFB02000003.1:267570594-267802966 GCA_007258455.2 Sequoia sempervirens | reverse complement strand
AAGGAGATTCAATACTGCGTTAAAGGATCTTGTTAAAATTGAAATTGAGAAACTCCTCTGTGCAGGGTTTATTTATCCTATCTCCGATAGTAAGTGGGTTTCACCTATGGTTGTTGTACCAAAGAAAAATGGAAAATGGATAATTTGTGTGGATTATAGAGAACTCAATAAAGCCACTTTTAGAGATTACTTTCCCTTACCATTTGTTGACCAAGTTTTGGACAACTTGACTAGAAGGAAATATTTCTCCTTTTTAGATGGATTTAGTAGTTACAATCAAATTCAAGTGGCACCAGAAGACCAAGATAAGACAACATTTACTTGTCCTTGGGACACATTTGCATACCGAGTCCTTCCTTTTGGGCTTTGTAATGCTCTGACAACTTTTCAGAGGGCCATTTTGGCTATATTTGCAGCACTTGTCAATGACTATGTAGAGGTCTATATGGATGATTTCACAGTATACGGGTAAACCTATGATGAAGCCCTTCAAAACTTGGATAGGGATTTACAAGTTTGTGAGGATAACTAACTGTCCCTTAGCCACAAAAAGTGTTTAATAATGGTGGAACAAGGAATAGTCTTAGGTCATCATATCTCTTATGAAGGAATAAAGGTTGATCCCAAGAAAATTGAAGTAATTCAACAATTGACTGTTCCTCAAACACAAACAGATGTTCAAATTTTTCTAGGGCATGTTGGATACTATAGAAGGTTTATAGAAAGCTTTAGTAAGATAGCAGCTCCTATGTTCTCTCTTCTCCAAAAAGATGTAGAGTTTAATTGGACACTAGAGTGTCAACAATCATTTGAAACGATAAAGGAGAAGCTTGTCTCTGCTCCCGTATTGCGTGGACCAAATTGGGTCTTCCTTTCCATATTTATATTGATGCTTCTGATGATGCAATAGGAGCAGTATTGGGGAAAGAAGATGAGGTTGGGGGTAAATATGCCATATACTTTATTAGTAAAAACTTGACATCTACTGATAGGAATTATACAACGACAGAAAAAGAATTTTTGGTTGTGGTTCATGCCATTAAAAAGTTCCGCCATTATATTATGGGGTATAATGTTACAGTTTATAAAGATCACTCAGTTGTAAAATATTTAATGAATAAACCTATAGTTAATGGTCAAATAATGAGATGGTTATTACTTCTTCAGGAGTTCAATGTGACAATACTTGACAAGCCAAGGAGATTTAATGAGGTAGCAGATTTTTTGTCTCGAATCAAACAAGAACAGGGTGACAGAGCACCTGTGTAAGATGAGTTTCCAGATGAAAATATGTTTTCCATCTCTACAAAGACCCCTTGGTTTGCTAATATTGCAAATTACTTAGCTACCTCTAAAATACCTCTAGGGTTTACGCTAAAACAAAAGAAGCGACTTATTCTGGAGAGTGCTCCATTTAAATGGATTAATGGAATTTTATTCCATTGTGGACTTGATATGGTTTTGAGAAGATGTGTCAGGGCCGATGAAACTTATAGTATCCTGAGGGCTTGTCATGACGATCCTTATGGGGGTCATTACTCTACAAAAAGAACTCATAAAATTTTAGGTGTGGGATATTATCGGCCTTCAATGTATAAAGATGCTAAAAACTATGTACGTCATTGTGATGAAAGTCAAAGGGTAGGAAGACCAACTGCTTCTACAAAAATTCCTTTGCAACCTCAGGTAGCCCTTGAACCATTAAAAAATGGGGATTAGATTTTATCGACCCCATAGATCCTTCCTCTCAAGGGAAAGAATACATATTAGTTTGCACTGATTATCTAACGAAATGGGCAGAAGTTCAAGCTTTACAAGTTGCCAGAGAAGAGCAGGTCGCTGACTTTCTCTATAATAATATTTTTCTTAGATTTGGAGCCCCTCGAACCATTGTTATAGATCAGGTACCCCAATTCATGTCCAAAGTTCTCCTGGCATTTACAAACCATTTTCAGGTAAGTCATAAGAAGCCATCCCCATATCACCCTCAAGAAAATGGTCAAGTAGAGGTGACTAATAGGGAGTTAGAAAACATCCTGACCAAAACGGTTTCTTCAAGAAGGAAAGATTGGGCTAGGAAATTGCCTGAAGTTGTTTGGGCACATAATACAGCTTGGAAATCCACAACTGGATTCAGCCCCTATGAGCTTGTTTTTGGGAAGAAACCTCTTCTCCCCATTGAGTTTGAACTGCAAACTCTACGAACAACTATGGAACTGGGTCTAGATATGAAACGAGCTCAAATAGAATGAGTTTTACAGTTAAGTGAGTTGGATGAGCTTCGTTTTGACGTTGTCCATCAAACTGAACTAGTTCAACATCAGAGGAAAGTATGGCATGACAAACACATTAAGGAGAGAGAGTTCCATAGTGGTGATTGGGCCTTGCTATTCGATTCAAGATATAAAAATCATAAAGGGAAACTTGAGACTCATTGGTTGGGGCCATATGAAATTTTTGAAGTTTTCTCAAATGGCACAGTTCAGCTAAAACCTATTGATGGTGATCTACGAACCCTCTTAGTTAATGGCCATCACCTACGTATCTACCATAAGCCTCTTAATAAAGAAGAATTTACAAAATTGGTAGAACTGCAGGGAGAGATCCAATGTATTGACTTTGCCAAGGCAAAGTCCAGTTGACCCAATAAGTGTCATAAAAATATATATATAATAAAATTAAAAAATAATAATAATAATAAAAAAAATTTAAAATATATATATATATATATTATGGAAAATTGTAATAAAAAAGACTTGTGTACCAATTTGTTTTCAAAGCTTTTATCATAATATATATTTTTGGACTTAACTACGCGTGTTTTCATTTTGCAAAACTTATTATAAGGAAGAAGACAACTTTTGGAGATGCTCTGAAACTTGTTGGTTCATATGCTCGATGCTCTGAAACTTGCTCTTCAAACCTATCATGCTAAAAAAGAGTCATTTCGCAGAATGATTTATCCTCCTGAAGTTATAGTTCATTCATTTCCACCATTTTTCTTCTCTTCGGCTGCATCTTTCGACGTTGCTCCAGAATCTTCATTCAGTTGCTGCTCCGGCTGCATCTTTCGACGATGCTCCTAAATTTTCATTTGGTTGCTGCTTCGGTCACATCTTTCAACAATGCTCTAGAATCTTCATTCGGTTGCTGCTCTAGCTGCATCTTTTGACAATGCTCTGGAACCTTCATTCAATCACCATTCCGGTTTCATCTTTCTCTGATGCTTTGGAACTTACTCACCTTCTTTTTTTTGAGCACGTACTTTTGTGTGCTCTAGAACTTGCTTGCTAGTTCTAAGCATGTACTTTCCTGCATGCTCTGGAACTTATTCATCATTTCACTCTGCCACTCCTTTTCATAGAATTTCAACTTTCTTCGATGTTTTGATTATCATATATTGGTTCACATGCCTTCTTTCTTTTTGTTTTTCGCCATGATAAATAAAGAAACCCACCATGACAATATGTCTTCATTAATGATTTCATCATTCACAAAGCTTCCCCACTCATGTCATAATAAATAAGTCGTCATCTCCGCCACTATCATTGTGTCACCCTATCAAGTCGGTAAAGGTACGAGATCTTCAAGCAGTCATAGAATATAAGTACAAATTTTTTCTTTAAATAAGTAGTTATTTTTGAATAAAATATAATTAATTGGCACGAGTTTCCCTTCCCAATTTAGTAAATTGAGCCACTTGGTGATTAATTGCTAAGTACGGTACTCTTTTTGCGGCCCTTCATGCAAATTAGCATTATTACACAGTAAGCTTTGGGCAAAGGTAAAATAAATAATCACAACTTGATCATATTTTCAAAAATAACTGTGCACAAGTTTCTAGTATTATTGAAATTTTTAGCAAGGTGGTAGAGACAAGACAGAAATTGGGCGGTACAAAGAAGAAATTTGAGTTGGCTTCTGCAGAAAAATTGTCGGGGTTAATTAACATTTCTAGGTTGTTTGAGGAAGTCGGTTGGTTGGATTTTATCAGAAAGTTTGAAGGATACAATGAAAAGCTAGTGAACGCATTCGCAGAAAATTACTCTAATGGTCAGGTGACACTGCATGGGAAGCATTTTAAGGTGAGCCCAAAAATTATCTCTTCTCTTTCAGGGTTAGAAAATTATGGCATTAGAATATCAGAAACAACACAAATAACATATCAGAAATTATCAAAATTGTTTCTTAGACAAGGGGACCCTCAGCCCATGATAGTTATCAGTACTAGGGGACAAAATAAGGGGTTTCAATGAGCTTCTCTATTAGAACCCTGGGGCACTGCAGTTGCATGGATTATTAATTATTTTACTTGTGAAGGCCAACTTACTACTATTGTAGGACCTGCATTCCGCATGTTAATACATTTGCGGCATGGGAAAGAAAAATCTGCTCTTAGGGTTAATTTGCCTCACTTTTTGAATGATTATGTTAATTCTTTGATAGAAAGATATAAAACTGGTTCAAGGCCATTAAAGCATCATGGGTTAATTCAACTAATTTTCAAATCTCATTTTCGTAACAAACCTAGAAGCAAATGGGAAATTTTTTTGGGGAAGTTTGACAAGTCTATACCAGAAAGGAAATTAGAACTAGAAGAATCTTCAAAACAAGTTGCTTCACCTTCCAGAGCAACTTCCTCTGAGGACCCTAAGTCTCCTGAAACCCAAATTCCCACCATTCCTGGTGAGGAAGTGCAAGAATTTAAAAATGAGGAGTTTGAAACCCCAAGCCAGTCAAAAGATGTTGAGATAATAAATCCAAATGTAGACAGTAATCATGTTAAGAAGAGGAAACGAAGGACAGTTCTTACTTATCAAAATGCTCCAACAATTTTAACTTATTAGGATACTCCTCCTTTAAGGAGAAGCAAAATATTATCCTCTGAATCTACAAGAACCCCAGTGTAAAGTAGAGGGAATAGATCAAAATCCAAAAAGCAAAAGAAACCCTTGGAAACTGATGAACAAATTCACCAATCCTCAAAGAAAGAATTTTTTGATGAAGAAATACATTCTCATTTAGTGTCTAAAGAAGAAGCCTTTGACCAAGAAAAATAGAAAATAGAAAAGGAACAATCTCCACCTCCTACGGAGGTTGATGATAGTATGTTAGGAAATTTGGCTCCTGTTATCAATAAAGTTGTTGAAATGGTTGAAAATGAAAACATTAATGCAGAATTGGAAAAGTTGAAACTAGAAATTAAAGAGTTAAGAAGTCAGTTGCACAAAAATAAGGAACCTATGGAATTGCAACAAGAAGAAATAATGGTATACATGGCTATAATAAGCAAAAGGGATCAGGAAATTTAGGATTTAAAATTGCAGGCACAGGGAAAAGATACATGCATTAGTGAATTGCAAATACAAATTCAGAGTTGTAATTAGGAAAACAGGGTACACATAGTTGGTTTAAATAAAGAAATTCAAGATTTAAAATAAAATTTTATGCTTATGTTTTCAGCCTTTGAGGAAGAGAAGAAAAGACAGAAAGAAGAATTAAATGCTTCTCTTAGTATAATTATGGAATTAGAGAAAGATTTGTAGGAAAGCACAAGTAAACCAATGGTGGAATCCAAAGAAGTTCAAACTGAACCAATGGTAACTGAATGGTTCCAAATTTAGATTCCTCCATTATTAATGAAATGGATGGAACGGTGTTATTTCCTAAGGAATACACAGATTGAAAATAATAGAATAAAAATGGAAATGGTGTTGTTAAAAGAAGCATTTCATAAAGCCTATAGGGGGAAACAAGATGCATGTCAAATACCAGAATTTCTTTTATCTTGTAGAAGACCATCAAGATTGTATTCAATGTTTTTAAATGAACAATGCTTTAGATGGAAATTGCTCATAATTTATAATGACCAGCCTCATGAACCTGATGACAAAGAATTTGTTAAGATATTTGCAGACTCAAAGCCTGAAGATCAAGACATGCTCTGTGAATTCTTTACTCATGATCTTCTATTAGAAAAGCATATTGATTTCTTTATTAATCTTTTTGTGGGAGAAGTGCAATTGAGATCTTTGTTGTCTACTATGTGGAATCAAATGCATTGGCAAGAACGTAACAGGGAATATGCCCAAGCAGAGAAAAATGTGGGACTTCAAATGAGATCTCCCAATAGTAGACCTGCAGCTTTCAAGAAAACATTTGTAGCTCTTCTATTGGATGAGAAAATGAAGGGAATATATGATGAAAGCTTTTGAATCTATTACAATCATTTCATGGATCAAGGGAAAAAATTAATTGGTAAAGCCTGACGCGCTTGTGAAGAAAGATATACTCCATTACCTGTATATTTAAAGAAAAGAGTAGTGATTTCCCCTCTTAACATCAAATGGTCTTTTAGAAGGGCAGATGCCTTAGCTAAAATCTTGGAAGATCTCAGAACAAAGTGGATGGGAATGAGGTATAGACCTCCCTTGTTGCTATATCCAACCCTTGCTTTTCATATTAATATAGATCAAGATGATAGAGTTTTCAGTGAATGGAAAGGGGGAGTTTCTTTTCATAGAGGCTTCCACCATGCACCTGTGAACTTTGATGTAATAGCAAGGGATATGAATGACATTAGTGCAAAATATGAAGAATGGAACAGAGGACAGAGTTATAATCAAGGGGCAGGAGGACCTGCCAGGAATTAGGAATGGGAGGAAATGATGAGGTAAAAATAACCTCATCATAATAATACCATAAAGACCTATTTCATATATGAAAAATCCCTATCCTCTGCCAATTAATTAAATTTTAGGAGAAATAATTGCTTAACTTTTAAAGAGAAATTGTACAAACTTTATTTCTTTTGATTTCTTGAAGTATTTTTCCAATACATATTTAATGGGTTATTTTAAGTGTTTTTTAGGATAATAATATGTCATCAAGTTGTAGATTAGAAGCATTCAGCTAGCACGTGCTCCAAAAAAAGTTGAAGGTGTGCACTGGAAACATGCTCTGGAACTTTAGGGTGATGGAACAAAGCTATAGTTACTCTTTAAGTCTTAATTTATGTTATGCTTTAAGTCAAAAACTTCATGGCTCGACTTGAGCCTCTTTAATACTATTGTAATGGGTTTGAAAAACATACAAGTTATTTTTACATCTGTTATAGACTTTTTCAATGGTTATCTATACCATCTAAAATATAGGATTTAGTTAGAGATTTTCTATAAAAGACGTAATCTCCAGAAGAAAAATATACAGTGAAAAAAGTAATGTTATGTTGTCAATATATTTTTTTAGCTTATGAATAAAGAGATTGTCATATAAAATTTCTAAGTTATGAGTTATGGATAATAATTATGGTTGATAGAAGCATTTATGAATTAATTATGGATGTGAGCTGAGAACAAACGTGATAACCCGCGAGTTGGCCACTCGAGGGGAGATAACTTAAGTAGATAAGTGTTTTCCTTTATTACATTGTTATTCTGTAGAGAATTATTGAGTTTGTTGTTGTGAAATCTAAGTTCTGAAGTACTTGTTGTCTTTCACTTCCGTAGTTTTTCATTGCTAACTGTTAGAATCTTTGTCACATAGGGAGGATGTTTAATGAACTTTTTATAAGTTTTTCTACTTCTGTAGTTTACCAGTTCTTTAGTTTAGTTGTTTTTATACTCATTAACTTAGTTGTCATGTTTTTTAAATTAGTTTGTTTTCTATGCTTTTTAGTTTGAATATTTCCTACTTTCCTTAGGATAAATTGTTTTACAGTTTCTTAGTTAGATGGCCTTAGGTTAGAATGAATATTAATTTCTATAAGAAGTTAGAAACTCTAGGAGAGATAGTCCAGACTTCTTCTATTGCAAATTTCCTTGAACACTACCCAGTTGACATATTGAATTTAATCTTCTAAAGTAATGGGATTTACCAACAACCTATCATGCACTACCAAGGGAACCACATTCATAGAGACTAACCAGGGGATACCCAGATTCATCCTAAAGAGTTCAAACCCCAGGATAATGTCAAAGAGTAAATTTATAGATTTAGGTCCAACTAAAATAGACAAGGTGATGCAGCTGATGGGAGGTATGGAAATCCCATCGTGTGTATGGATGGTACTCTTAGATTCATCATACCCATCTTTGTGCAATAAATTAATCAACATTTAATCTCCTTAGTAATGACATTCACCCAACACGTTGGGTCAACGAGAACACCTGTTACAGTGTTTCCATTGATTCGTGTGGGGATGTATAAGGGAGATGGCTCTCTATTATAGTTCATCAGCAAGTCCTTTGAGGTGAAATTTATACCAAGGGAACTACTTGTAATTTGTGTAGATGGGATGGGTAGATGAAAAAAAGAGGCCATCACTTATACTAGACAAAACCCTCATAGAGCCCCCAAGGGTTTTGCAGCTAGACAATGACCCAACTAAGGTTTCATTATGTAATGCCTATGAAACCTTCAAAATACACCACTAGGGGTCGTAGGTTGGGTTGCAAGGTTGAGTTCCTCACAAAACTCACACCCACAACACTCCTAGGATATGAGGAAAGATCCTTTTAGCACTACTAAACGGAACCAAAATGGTTCACGTCAGGTTCACCAAAATGCAGAAGAGGGGGACCAACCACACCAAGGCTCCAAGTCACGGAAAGCCAAGAGTGGAGGGCTACCCTAATCTATCTCAAGTTGGATAAGCATCTTAGGTCAAGGATAGAGAATAAAGAGCACTCTCAAGTGCTTCTATCACTCTACTAACCAGAGAGGTTTGATGAGGCTAAATGAGTCAGTTTTTGGAACCTGAACTGTACCTCAGACAACTCTTTGCCCTAGGACAACAGCATAGGTCAGGGATGACAATGTGATGTGCTAGCATCTCTCTAGGGCTTTGGCATTCATACGGCCAGAAAGTGTGAAAGTATAGTACGAAATACAAAAACCTACTAACGGTCTAGAAAGTAAAGTTTAATGTACTAAGTAGGATTATAAATGACAAAATACAAGGGATAACTAAATAAATGATAAAGAAGATGACAAAGATCAACTCACTAAGAGTCTTGTTAGCCAGCAAGCTCCACACGTACGTGTACCTACGTGCACAACCAAGAGAGGAAAAATGTTGGGGATGTATAGGGGTTTGCCTCAGTCAAATCCCCACTTTGGTGTTTCCACCTCCATGGACAACCAGATAGATAAAGAGAAAATGAAACACGATAAAGGAAATGTTGGAAAGAAGAATATCGAACACTATGAAAAACACAATGCTACTCTATCAAACCACAACGAAAGAAGGATAGTGAAGTAATACCACCTCACCCAAAGGCACTCAAGGCCAATGAAGGGAGAATGAAAGACTACGAACTTGGAAAAGTCGACATGGCCACAGTGGTGATGGAGGTCTTGCAAGACACCAAAATCATGCCTTCTATGGTAGTACAACACGTTCTAAATAGAGTTGTAGACACGTAAAATGTACATGCACACAATCCTGATCTACTAATGTCGCTTCATCCTAAATTATCCCTCTATCTAACCATTTAATTCAATAGCCTTATTTGATTAAGGTCATCATAATTCTCCTTTTAATTAAATAAATCCCTCGATTTAATTAAATCATTGTCTCTGTGTAATTAGCTAGGTCATTTCATCTTTCTATCTTTATTTAATTAAATAATCCATATTATTTGATTAAATCTCTAAAGTTCATCTAATTAAATTAAATAAATCAAACATTTATCTAATTTAATCTAACATCACCCCCTTTGGTTAAATAAATCAAAAATATTTATTTAACTAAGTCTAAATCATTCTCCTCTCATTTTGAGTTATTTAAATCCTAAAATCTAAGTCAAAATGGTCAAATCAACTAACATCATTTAAACTAATCAAATCATGATTAATGCTAATCCTAATCACTCCAATCCTCTACATTTTTCAACTTGCACATGAAAATCAATTTAATCGATTTATAAATCATCTATTTTCATTCAAAAAAGGCATCAATGATGGAATATTCCTCAAATTTGAAATCTCCCCCCAAAAGGACTTGTCCCTTCCAACAAAGCATTTAACATTTCTTACAAGTCCTTTTCTTGAGCCATGTGACATTAACTTCACCTTTCACCTCATCCTTCAAGCCATATTTTGAATTTGAATCTCCCCCCTCTTTGCACATTCTTCAAAACTTGCACATCCTCCATTCATTCACATGATGACATGTGGCTTCTTCTCATTTGTTGAAGATTAGTCCCACATTGCTCTACTTTGACATCTCCTCAACTTAGCATTCTATAAATAAGAGGCTCATCTCCTCATTCTATCATCCACAATTTGAGTAAAATTACTATGCTCAAATCATTAGCAAATTCCATACATTATCATTGAATCTTAGCTAGGTTATGCAGATTTTTCCATTGGAGCAGCCATCAAGCATCAACAAATTGGATCAATTATCATCACACATCAATCTTGCATCATAGGAATTGGGAAAGGGCCAATTTTCACATCAAAGTGACACCAATTCCCCCATGGGATCAAGAGTTTGCTTGTTTAATTAGGATTCAATCTCTATTTTATTGTTTTCTCATTGTGTTCTTCATTTCTTTTCCTAATTTGAACTTTGTAAATGGATTTCATGGGGAATCCTTACTCTTGCTTGCATTCCATCTTCTAATGTGTTTGTTCATGTTGTTTTGCAGGCATTAGGATTGGGGTTCACACAGGAGTTGATGGAGAAAACAATTGCTAAGCAATGCTCAAGAATATGAAAGATTAAGAGGCTTGTAGAAAATTATCAAAAGCTCCAGAAGACCCAATGAGAGTGAAAGACATTTTAAGGTGAAATGGGAGGGAAAGATCCATTCTTGGGTCGACTAGAAGGAACGAAGGCATTACACTTTGTCGCCAATGGAGAGCATAACGTCTCTGTGAATTCCAAAGGCAAGAATCTGTCAAGGATAGTAATACATCGCACAGAAGTTCATGCGTCACACGTGCGTCTTCAACAGAAATTTCCCCACCGACACAAAGGTCATGTGCCAAGTGGATGAAAAACAGGTAGGTGATGTGGAATTATTTATTCATGTTTTATTTTTCTAAATTAGAGAGTGTGAAAGGAGAATTTGCAAAAGGGGTGAAAATCCGCTCCTATACATTTTTCCCCCACTTTAGCGAGCATGAGTGTCAATGAATGTTTGGTAAAGTAGATTGAAGAGTTTATAAAATTATACCTGAACTATCGAGGAAGCAAGCCACAATCTAGAAAGCTCAGAAGTGTAGGGCAGGCAAAAGACTCCATAGGTACTCTCCTAGGGAGGATTAAACAAAGGACTTTGTAGATCGTCAAAACTACGAAGTTGATCAAAGTGCACCAAAGGCCCGTAGACCAATGATGGAAAAATCATGCATGATGTAAGTGCTTTACAAGCCCTCATACCTACAAAGAAGGCACCCCCCAGGTACTCTCTCTTGAAGGAAGCCCAATGTGAGGGGACTTTGCAAAGTTGGACTGGAAAGAAGCTTCACAAGCACACCTGTAAAGCAACATTTTAATTCACAGATAACACATGTTAGAAAACAAAAAGCAGCCACGTAGACAAACAAGAAAATAGTCACATGGACAGTCAAAAAATTGAAGGAAGAGCTTTCAAAGGGATCCCTCGAGAACCCTTCAAAAGAAAAGGGGTCCACTCAAGGGATGCGTGTTTTTGAAAGTGAGCATTTTTCGTGAATCAATTCAACATCAAGGAATCCTTTTGAAGGATGTTCACTTCATCAAGGAATTAGAAAGGAAGAAGGTCCCATCACAAGGGTAAGGTCAGAACTTCGCCCGCAAGAGAAGGTGCTCCCTCCTCGAAGGAATTTTTTTCAAATTATTTCTTTGCAAACCTGTGATGAAGGAAAAATATTCCACTAGGGGTCCTTGTTGAGAAATGTGATTTTTAAAAAATATGTTTTGAAAATATTTTCGAGAAAAGATTCGTCGGCCACGGAATGCGTTTTCTGAAAATCAAGGTGACATGATAGCCCCCCCTTAGGATGGTGCGTGTTGAACACAAAGGCACGTGACATCCTAAGGGAAAAAGAGCAAGAATGAAAAATGTGATGTTGTGGCCTACGGAACATAGCGAGATGTAACCATGGTAATGTTGTCGCACACGTGAGGGAAAACACATGAGCACCACAATGTCACAAAGTAAGCACGAAAGATAAGAGGAAAAAGAATGCAAAAAGGAACGAAAATATTACGAAGAGACACAAGGGAGATTTGATATTTCAGGGTCAGAGTTGCTCATAAATATAGATAAGTATAATAATAGTATATTAATGAACTATCATCAACCCCCTAATATATCAAACCATATGAAGAATGTACAAGAAGAGAAAATAAAAATAAAAAATAGGTCAACATGGAAGGGAAGCCTAAATTCCCCCAATACTTTGCATTGTCCCCAATTGTCGAAAATCAATACACATGATAGAGGAAGAATGATGCAACAAATAGAGGAATTTTTATGAAACATAAACACTCCTATATCCAAGCAGCTACGAGGGTGACAAGGGTCATCTAGGAACACATAAAACAAGCATGGGGGAACACAAACACACACACAATCTACACTATGGATAAAGAAGAGGTGCCCCCTAGTCCTCATTAACCAAGAGGTGATCGACTTCCCAATTTAGATCATTGTAAGGGGAAGGTGGACGAGCTTGCAAGGGCGGAATATCAAGGCGGGAACCCTCTGACCCTCCCGCAACAAGAGCCAAGGAAGAAGGCCCCTCAGGGTCTTCTTCACTTAGTTATTGTGGGGTAAACATCAGTGACTTCACAAAGATCGTTGATAAGTCTGAGACCTTTTCCAGAGAGTTAAACATGCACTTCATTGGAGTGCCATGTGTTAACTCGACAGGTGAGGGAGGCAATGCCTAAAATTCACTGCTAGGCTCAGTGAGTGCCTCGAGAGCAATGATAAACTCTGAGGATGTCAAGACTTCCTTCGTCACTAAGACGACACATGCTAATGCAAAACCACCCTCTGAAAAAGGTAGACCCCTCTTTCGACCCCCATTGCTAGCGGGATTTTCCTCCATCTTCCATTTCATTGGAGGATGTGGGATCCCCACAGACAAGGCAGAAGGAGCAAAGGAGGATAAAACCACGACGGACACCACCGAGGTATTCGGCATGTCCATGAGCTTTGAAAATGGTGGGATGTTTGGGAGGGACATCAAGAGGGGTGGCTCAACCAAAGGAGCAATGAACACCTGCACCTTTTTCAAGTGAGGGTTGTTTACACTCGCAGTAGGAATAGGAAGCAACACCGAAGCTGATGGAACTAAAGTAGAGGGGACAGGAGAGGAAGACATAGCAGAAGGTGTTGGAGCAGAAACTGTTGACTCCCACTCTCTCTATAGAGCAGCTTACTCAGCAGCCAGATCCTTTCTCTGACGCTTGTACTCATGTGCAAGGTGGTTCCTGTGACTTTGAGACCTAAAGGCTAGAAGATAAGATGGAATGGAGGACTCCTATTCGACCATTGGAGTGTCCATCATGGTTGATTCTGACGGAGGGAGGGACTCCTGGACAGGAACAGTAGGGAGAGGTTGAGAAAAGGTTGAAACAACAGCAGGGGGAGTTGGCTCTAATGCCTTAGCGATGGGCCTCTTCCCATTCACTGCCTTAGGTGCAAGAGCGGTAGGAGGCCGCAGAGGCTGAGACATAAAGGACTCCCCACAGGGACCTTTCCCCTTACCATACCGAATGAGCCTAGGAACTGTGGGTAGAACGGGAAGTTCAAACGCTAGACACTTGGGTTTTCATCAAGTGGGCACCATCAGATTCTCCAACAAGCGGCTAGGAGCCGAATTCAATGACGCCATAGTAGGGAGAGAGGAAGCAACAAGTGGGACAATGGAAGAGGAGTAAGAGGAACCTCGAGAGTGCTTCTCTTCCTCCCTTCTCTGAGCCAAGGTGGCATCATTATTGGCCTTTAGGCAAGCCCTATGTGAGATGGCATAGGGAGAAGGAGGGTATCTCACCTTAGGAATTAAGCGCCCACTCTTGTACTTCACATAGGTTCGATACAAGAGGTCCATCCTAGGAGGAAGCAAACCAAAGGGAGCAGGCTAGAAGTGATCCAACAAGTAGTCACCACATGCAATCGGTGAATTGTAGCCGGTGTCATGGACTACATGCACGATACCCTCATGGATGAATTTCAGACACTTATGTGCTACTAAGGGAACCACGTTCATAGTGACCAACTAGGGGATACCTAGTTTCACCTTGAAGAGTTCAAACCCCGAGATTATGTTAAAGAGTAAATTTATGAATTTAGGTCCAACTAAAAAAAACAAGGTGATGGAGCCGATGGAAGGTACGGATTGCGCTGGTACTATTAGATTCATCAAACCCATCTTTGTGTAAGAAATTAATCAGCATAATATCCTTAGTAATGACATTCACCCAACATGTTGGGTCAACAAGAACACTTGTTACAATGTTTCCATTGATTCATGTGGGGATGTATAAGGGAGATGGTTCTCTGTTATAGTTCATCGACAAGTCCTACGAGGTGAAATTTATACCAGGGGAACTAATCATAGGTTGTGTAGATGGGATGGGCACATGTAAAAAGGAGGCCATCATGTATACTAGACAGAACCTTCACAGAGCCCCCAAGGGTTTTACAGCTAGATAGTGACCCAACTAAGGTTTTTTTTTGCAATTCCTACATAACCTTCCAACTACACCACTAGGGGTCGTAGGTTGGGCTACAAGGTTGAGTGCCTCACAACAGTCATACCCACAACACTCCTAGGACACGAGGAAAGGGCCTTTCAGTACTACTAAACGGAACCAAAATGGTTCACATTAGGTTCACCAAAATGTAGAGGAGGGGGACCAACCACACCAAGGCTCCATGTCACAGAGAGTCGAGAGTAGAGGGTTGCCCTAATCTACCTCAAGTTGGATAAGCATCTTAGGTCAAGGATAGAGAATGAAGAGCACTCTCAAGTGATTTTGTCACTCTACTAACTCGAAAGGTTTGATGAGGCTAAACGAGCTGGTTTTTGGAACTCAAACCATACCTCAGAAAACTCTTTGCCCGAGGATAGTAGCGCAAGTCAGGGATGACTGCACGATGTGTTGGAGTCTCTTTGGGGTGCTGGCATCCATACGACCAGAAAGTGTGAAAGTGCAATACGAAAAACAAAAAACCTACTAACGATCTAGCCAGTAAAGTTTAATTTACCAAGCAAGAATATAAATGACGAAATACAAGAGATAACTAAAGAAATGATAAAGAAGATGACGAAAATGAAGGTGATGAAGATCAACTCACTGAGAGTCTTGTTCGCTAGCAAGCTCCACACGTACGTGTACCTACACACAACCAAGAGAGAAAAAATGTTGGGGCTTTATAGGGGTTTGCCTCAGTCAAACCCCCACTTTGATGTTTCCACCTCCATGAACAACTAGATAGTGTTAGAAGAGTTGTCATTGATGTCAAGACAAACATATATCCTCACTTATTTTGGCTCAATCAATTTGTTAAAGGTGAATAAATCATTTTTTGTTGAAACCCATCTTCTTGTGTAGGTTGAGTGAGAGTTTGTCATCTCTAAGGCAGATTGAAGGTGTGGGAGATTGCAGATCTGATTGAAGATAATTGCTTCATCCATCAAGTCAAGGTTTGGTGCCTTGCATTAGGGGTTAAGTCTCCTTGTAGGTTGGTGCCTACTAAAATTGTAGAGGTTTGGGTGTCCCTTGTAGATTGCAGTCTACTAAATCATCTCTCTTGTAATTCAAGTAGGTTGGTGACTACTTCAAATATATATATATATATATATATATATATATATATATATATATATATATATATATATATATATATTTCAATAAAGTTGTATCAACTTGTGTAAATTGGTTCATATCATTAAGTTAATGTTGATGAAAGTTTAAGTTTGTGTAGAAAGCTAAAAAGGTGAAAAAATTGTATTGATTTACTGATTCACCCCCCCCCCTCTCAGTAAATATTTTGTGCTCTTCAGATAGATAAAGCGAAATAGAAACATGATAAAGTAAATGTTGGAAAGAAGAATATCGAACACTACAAAAAACACAATGCTACTCTATCAAACCATAATGAAAGAAGGATAGTGAAGCAATACCACCTCCACCCAAAGGAACTCAAGGCCAATGAAGAGAGAATGCAAGACTACAAACTTGGCAAAGTCAACACGGCCGCAGCAGTGATGAAGGAGGTCTTGCAAGACACCAAAATCGCAGTTTCTATGGTAGTACAACATGTTCTTAATGGAGTTGACGAAGAAACAAATTGCTAAGCAATGCTCAAGAGTATGAAAGATCAAGAGGCTTGTAGAAATTTGTCAAGAAGCTCCAGAAGACCCAATGAGAGTGAAAGATAGACATTTTAAGGTGAAATTGGAGGGAAAGAGCCATTCTTGAGTCCACCAGAGGGCGCAAAGGTGTTATTCTTCGTTTCCAATGAAGAGTGTAATGTCTCTACGAATTCTAGAGGCAAGAATTTGTCAAGGATGGCAGCACGCTACACAGACATCTGTGGGTCGTGCATGCATCCCTGACAAAAATTCCCCCACCAACACAAAGGACAAGCGCCAAGTGGACGGAAAGCAGGTAGGTGATGTGGAATTATTTAGTCAGGTTTGATTTTTCTAAAGTAGAGGGTGTAAAAGTGGAATTTGCAAAAGGGGTGCAAATTCGCTCTTATACATATATCTAATAAAATTGAAATACTACAAAATTGGGAAGTCAACTTTATAAACTAGCTATATAAACATTCAAATGATAAAAAAAATAGCCAAAATTTAAAAATGGGACTTGACTAGCCCTTCATATGACTAAGATATGGTCATTTAAAATTAGTGTACATGTTATGAATAAGATCACAAAGCAATATACAATAAAATGAATACAAAAGTAAAATATAAAATAAAACAAAAGACAGATATATGTGTTTCACCCAATATGGGCTACATCTATAGAGAAACAACCTGTCCTTCCTTTATTTCATCCAACAATATGAAGGGATACAACCTACGTCACATTCATTGTAACTTCCTCTTCTCTTTATCACAATCTCCTCATAATACAATACAATATAATAATTAGTTGTAATATAATGCCCTCATAAAAGGGGGTTGTCTTCTAGGGAAAGAAAAGCCAACATAACATCTACCATCATATTTGTGACATAATGATAAACAGACTATATTTACAATGAATAAATATATATAATGTGGCTTTCAGGGTCGTTATCCTTAAACCCCTGCCGGGGCTTGCATCCCCCAAACCCCACATGGGGGTCAATACCCCCCCATGCCATGCCCCCCAACACACTATGAATATTAATAAGATCAAGCTCCATAACCAACAATACATAAATAAAAATGATAATGGAGAACTTGGTTCCTCTACAATCCAAAGAAGGTGGTGATATGAGTAGTCATAAAAGTTTTGTATATATTATGTGAAGATATGCAAAATAATGCGGTAGTCTACGAGTCAAGATGACCTGCCAAGTTATACAACTAGCATGGTAGGGTGATGTGGCTAATTGTAGAGTTAGCATGATAATTAAAAATTCCCTTTGGTATGTTAAATAGGATAGTTGATGTCAACACTAGCATTGGAAAAGGATATAATCTATCTACGTAATGGCTTGGGGAGGTAGAATTAGTGGTGGCCATGACTAGGCTAGTGGTGGTCGACCTAGTGGAGGTAATTATAGAAGTAGGTTGTACCAAGGGAGGGTCAAGCTAGAAGAAACATGAATTAGGAGAAGCACAATTGGTGTAGGTGTGACCTAGGGGAGGCACAACTACAAATAATAATATGGTTGTACAATCATACATCTACTAGTGAATAGTGCCAAGGCTAAAACTAAAACCTCCTTTGGGCCACAAGCTCCAAATCATAGTCAATATTAAGATTTTATATGTTATTGCATTTAATGATATAGTTATATTTAGGTTAGGATCCCTAAAAATTGCATCATTTGTAAAAATCAATTAGATAAACACAAGAAAAATATAAATAAAGATTAGACTTCCTAAATCTATTTTTACAAAATATAAATGTACCTTGAATTATTCGAGCCTCTTGAATTCAATGGTGTATCCCAAAAAACTACATTGTATGCCAAAATTTAATTCACACTCTAATGAAAAATTAAGACTCAAAAATTGAAAAAATAGTGAACTATCCTAGATAACATGGCTCTAATACTATGTTAGATTCTATGAAAATTGAAAAGCTACCAAAACCTAATGCAAGAATAATCACACAAACTCCATTTGACAAATGATCTAAAGTTTAGAATAAACTGAAATGAGAGATTAAAAGATGAAAGAACGCGCAAACACTCATGAGATGAAAAATGGATCAAAATAGAAATGAATAACCCAAAACTCACAATACATAATTAAAATACATGCAAGAACATATTATGAAAACATCTAGATGTTCCTCAAACTATGATCTTCACCTAGTATCCCCACCCCAATCACTTGTAGACTATAGAGTTTGTCTAACCCAAAGTAGATATAAAGCTAGAGAACTAAGAGGGGATTCCTCAACCTCAAAATAATGACTAGGAGAGGAAGGAGGCATTAGGAAAAGAGCTTGGAAAACCTTAGCAGTCAAATTTAAAACAAACTTCAACTACTAAACATGCAAATGTTTCCATATTAACTCTTTAAGGAGAATATTGCAAAAATTAATCTATAAAAAAATTGCAACATTTTGGCACGTAAACAACATTGATTTAAAGTGATTTAGAAATAGAGAAAAAGAATACAAGAAATAAAAAGAATACAAGAGACACATATATCTTGAGAAAACTCTCTAAAAAATATCTATCTCCAAAGCATTGAACAACTTAATGTATTACCAAATGAATATAGTTATAGTACATTCAGAGAGTTTCTCCATGAATGAAATTCAACGAGATAAACACTCTAGTAGAAATGCAATAACATAATCCTATAAAATATATTCCATACATCTTCTATCTCAAACCTCCAATATGTAGACTTAAGGAGGCCCAAAAAACTAGGAAATGATAATATCATGGGCCCAAACAAGGTACCAAAACAAGAGTATTTGATTTTCCACAATTCAAATCGGTATATGTAACTCCCAAATACTCCCACATGAAGCACTAATTGCATCTTACGCCCACTAATAATGAGAGATGTCCTACAAACCCACTTTGTAACCCCCTCATCAATTTCTCATTACAAAAATACTCCTAAGTCCTTGGAAAATAATTAAAAAATGCATGTCCCCACCCTCACATGGAAGTCCCATTTTCCCAACTCTGTGGTTATTGGAGATATAAAAATTATTTACTTGTTTATGAACAAGCTACAATAAAATTTAGCATATGCAAGATGAATAGCACAACTAGTCCTAACATTCTCCCTCTTGATATTCACATTGCAAAATCATAAGGGGCTCCAACAAAATGAACCAACTGCAAAGGATATAACCTTCTTATACGAGCTAACTCCTTTATGCTTAAGGGCTCAAAAAAACATCTTCAAGATTCAACAAGTAGCCACCATCTTGACCACAACACTCATCCTCCATCATGTATAAAAAAAATATAAGAAACCAAATCCAAGTTGCACTTTGAATGTCATGCTTCAACTTGAACATATACACCAAAGTTTATCTCCATAAAAAAAGATAAAGTATCTATCAAATAATTAATAATAATTGGAATAGTGAATATAATATATCTCACATCCAACTAAGCATACCTCAAAAAAGAGTACACATCATAGATAGACCTTTTTCTATCCACATATCCATCTTAATCCATAATCACAAGTCCATGTATATTCACTATCTTGCACAAAGTTAATCTCCTTTAGTAAAATATAAATAAAATAAAATAAAATAGCTAAAGAACTTTATATCATAGTCTAATGACACATATATCTCCCTAGGAGCCCCAATGTACAAGTAATGCCTAGTCTAAAATTAACCAAAACAACCAAAAGTCCATCAACAACTCACATAGAGAACATGGCTAAATCTCCTATCACATAGTGATAAGGAACACCCACAAATTTATAAAGTTACCAAAAAAACACTATGAAACTCTCTCCTTTATCACCTTAATTATCCTAGGTTCTTCAAATCGCATAGAAAATAAAGATTAAATCATCATAATCATACATATAATTACTAAAAAAAAGAAATAAGATAATAGTAAATGTTCAACTTTACAAAAATGTCAACTCTAATATGAAATGAGCCAAACCTTGTGATATAATTACAAACCATAGTAAAAACATATAAATCAAGCCATGTCCTTCTGCCAAGAACATGTGCTCTATCTATAACAAGTAAGATCTCAAAAACCCTCAAGTAGAGAAGTTGTCAACACCTAACTATTCAATATCAAAGTTGAACACAACAAAAATAGATGTAAGGTTCTCAAAATGAAGGAAGATCAAACAAATAATCATTATTTTAACAAATAAATATAACCAAATCCTTTAAAAATCTCTTGTACTCCTCAAATCAATCCTTAGAATTGAATCCATAGCTTAAGACCTAAACATAAGTAGATAAAAGAGAAAATAACCATCCATCTACTCTTCAAATCAATCCTTAGAACTGAATCCATAGCTTAAGACCTAAACATAAGTAGATAATAGAGAAAATAACCATCCATCTACTTCTCAAATAGGTTCTCAAAACCATCATTCACAACTGAATACTAATGCACATTAAAAGATAAGAAAAATAAATAATGAATCCTCAAACTAGGTTAACAAAACATCAAATCATTCACCATTGTGTGGACCAAGAGTAGTGTTTGATGTTATTCTACCAACAAAGAACAATCTCCTTAGTAGTTTGTTTCTAAACTAATGTCTAACTCAAGGTGTAGGTTCCTCAATTTTTCAACTTAAACCAAGTCATGAAACCTATAATTCCAACAAATGATCTCCAAAACCTAGAGATCTAGCCTCAACCAAATCTAATATAGGTGCACAACTAGTCATCACATGCTAATTGGACTGCAAATACAACTCTATACTAACCATATCACAACACTCATCTAGAATATTACCACAAATCACCACTAAATCTCCCACTATATTAGTATAGAATCCAAGAATTTTTTATGGTTCTTGTCATAACTCAACCAAAAGCTCTAAGTTCTCTTGATTGAACAAATTTGTCCACATGATCCTCATGAAAAATGAAGATAACCATCTTCTACTAATAGAACAAATAATTGTGAAAGAACTCTCATTACTTGCATGAGTTAGAATCCAAGAGCTCCTCATGACACCAACTTCCACCATAGAAGATAATCTTTCATAAAGTGATAGATCCATATCACTGGTAAAGCTCCAACTAAAAATGATCCTAATCTACACATAGAATCATGATAAATATCTCTTAGTTAAAGATCACCCATGGCCCTCATACAATAAAATAACTCGATTGCAACACTAGGAACTCCTATAAGGTAAATTAAAATCATGCTCTCCAACCAAAAAGATACCATTAAATACGTAACCACTTACAACTTCTATTGACATAAGATCTAAAGCCTCTCATGACACCATAGTAAATTGCTAGAGGTCCCAAGTAATACTATCTTAATCACTCCAAACAACCATCTATATTCCTTACTACAACAAACATACTAACACACCCTGGTGATAAAAAAGGCCAACCAAATAGAATTTGAAACTCTACAACATCCAACAACAAAACCGTATGAAAACAAAGACACCAAGAATACACCAAACATCTACTCATTTTATTTATGCAATAGGTGGGCACAAAAGATTCACAAACAACAGATGCAACATCTTAAAGGTAATAAAAAACATAGCTAGTGTTCCAACTAAAATTAAAGGGAAACACAAAACTCATAGTTCTCAAACGATGCAACACATATTTAATGCCACATCAATAACATGCAACATAGAGATAACAAGATATTTTCTATGAATCAAGCATAAAATTAAATCAAAATCAAAATGAACATAAATCCACAACCAAGAGAGCGCATTCTAGGAATCCATCAAGAAACCACTATAAAAAAGTTAAGTGGACATACACATACTAATATTTTAGCACTGAAAAGGTTGCAACCACCCTCCTCAAACCATGCACAAAACATGTATGCAAATTTACAATTGACTCCATATAGAAAACCTTGAAGAGTAGTCTCTTCACAAATCTAATAAGCCACAAAATTTGATGTAACACGTATAAAACCATACATGCAAAATATAAATCCATTTAACATCCAAAAACCCATAAATTTAAAAACATAATTAGTAACTCAAAATAATGGAATATCACAAATATGCATAACCATCGATCTTAAATTTTTTTTTATAAAACACATAGATCCAAACAATAATAATCTTTAACATGCAAGTACAAGCATCCATAAGGATTAAACGATTATCCAACAAATCTAGGTCACTAAAAGACCAATTCAACAACCATTATTAAGTGCACATATATGAAAGAACTAGGTTTTCTAAGAGTTTCTAGGTCACCAAAATACCAACACCACAACCTACATGCAACCAAGGGCTAATCATTTGGTTCTTTCGCATAACTAGGGATTGACGCCATAGACCCAATGTAAGCACTTTGTATGGAACACAACTAGAACTTTCTAATGTGACCAGGGACCCAAAATCAAGCACCCAACATGAAAAATTTCCTATTACACATTATCATGGGATGAAGGAAAACAACCATAATGTCAAAGGGTAGTCCATACTATTAAGTAGAAGCTTTAGGTCACAACCATGTAACATGCAAACACATGACCAACTCCAACATCATTCGCCTTGATATTTCAAGGTCAAACAATAGTTCCATTGAGACTTTGTTCCATTCTACCATTGATCAAAAAATTATTTCCTAAAATATCATACTAGATCCCCTAAATATTGCACTCATATAAGGATTAATAACTATTCAAATTTTTCAATATATAATCACGTGTACAGGGTAAGAATTAAACAATAGAGGAATATCTAGAACTAAATCACCATGGATTCATTACATGAAGAAACATGCAAGCAAATGCATCCCACATGCAAGTACTTATAAATTGTAAAATTTCCTCTGCTTTGATACTAAATATTAAGAAAAGTGCATACAAACCCCTTAGCAATTAAACTTAAAAATTCAAGTATTAAACATGCTAGTATTTCTACATTAACCCTTAAAGGAGAATATTACAAATTTTAACATACAATATTTTTAGCAACATTGTTGTATTTTAACAACACTTACTTAAAGGAATAAGAAAGAAAGAAGAAAATAGAATCAACCACATAAGACAAAAGACAAATATACCTCAAAAAATTATTTCTAGAAAAATAAAGCCTCCAAATAATGACACAACTCAATCCATTACCAAATGAATATGGTTACAATACATTCATAGAGCTTCTCCATGTATATATTTTAATGAGATCGACACTCATGATCCTTTTATAGAAATATGGTAGCATAAATGTGCAAAATACATTCTATAAATCCTCTACCCACCCTCCAATATATAAAATTAAGAGGACCTTTCAAATCACCAAATAATAACACCATGGGATTAAAATAAAGTATTAAAATAGCATGGTAATAATTCTAACCCTCCCATAAGTGGAGCCATCTCATAATATAAAATAACTCTTACACAAACATCTTTGACTTCCACCACTCAAGTTGACATATGTAATTCTTAAGCACTCGCCATGAAGCATTAATTTCATCTTACACCCACTAGTAATGGATGATACTCTACAAGTCCAATATATAACCCCTCATTAATGGATTATTAAAATAATATTCCAAGTCCATAAAGAATAATAAAATAATCATATATATCCTTATCCTTACATGAGCATCCCATTTTTTCCAGTCCAAGATTATTGTGTTAGGATAGTGTGATATTTAATTGTAATCCTATGTGATATATTAAACTTGACAAGCGAGGCCAAAAATCCTCCCTTGTCCTCACTAACCAAAGCTAAATGATCTAGCAAATGCACCTAAAGACTACAAAAAATATTGTTGAAATCTATGTCACCCCTTCTACCCCTCGTAAATCCCAACTATGCCCCCAAGTGGGGATTGAGTCTATATTTCTTTTATCTTTTTAATATTTTTGGGAACTCTTTGCATTATTCTCTTGTCTCATGGTTTTGGTGTTCATGGTATTGTAATACTACCTTTTATGTGCCTATAAATATTCACACATGCATGAAGGGTTAAAGCAGTGAGGTTTATAGAGATTTCATGGGTACATAAGTGATGTAAAAAAAGAGATCCTAGATCTAACTAAAAGATTAACCCAGAACAATCTTTTCTTGCACCAATATTAGAACTCAAACTACAAAGGTGTTTAGATTGGCTAACTTAGAAGCCAAGAAAAATGATTAAATTGATGTGAATTTATTGACCTAGTTTACTATGAAAACCTAATTTGAAAATACAAATTATTCGCATAGACAAAACTGAAAAATTGGCGGAATAACAATAAATCTAAGAAGGGCACATATTTGTGCACCTATCATAAAAATTTGGACCTGATTTGAGTGGTCAAGGGCAAGGGTTCCCTTGTTTGGGAAAGGAGATTCTCGATCTTCAAAACCTTGGTTTGCAACCTATAGGTTTGCTCTGCTTTTTCTTGCCCTAGAACCTTTTATTTTTTAATATGAACCTACATAATCATGAGAAAGAGAGGGAAAGGGGTGGCTATATAGGAGTTGCCTCAATCAAACCCTCGTGCTTTTATTTCTACTTCCATGAATAGTTGATGTATTGATTGATAAAGTGTGTGCTCTGAACCTTAAGTGTGTCTAGCATTGTAACAAGCTATAGAATGTAAAATAAATGATAAAACCATACTCAAGTGTGTTAGAGAAGGATTCCTAAATGACACAATCAAGATCAATCCAAGAGAAATTCAAATGCTCAAGAGAAAACCAAAATACTCAAATACCTTACTTAGGGAAACAAGGAGATTGAAGTATGAAGATGATAACATGTTGAAAATCAAGTCATTAGTGTTGGTATGTGGCGACTAATCATGCTATACTATACACTCTTCATGTAAAATCCTAATTCTGGAAGCTTCTAAAAAGCTTGTTATAAGTGGTTGAGATGAGAGTTGCAGTAGGGCATTATTAGCGAGATTGTAATGTGTTTTACACTAGATAATAAAATCATTGGATGGCTGGGGTTTTGTGGATGTAGCTCGGATTGGGTGAACCACATTAAATTCTCTATGTTGTCTTATTTCTGCTATAATTTTTTCTGTGTGTTTTATTTCTTTATTTTATTGATTAAATCTGCATTTAACTGTTAGATATTTTCCTCCTAACCCTAAAAATTAGGTGCTTGAAAGAATCCAAAGCTATCCAAAAAGCCTAGATTCCAACTTGTCCTTCCATTGACACAAACTCTAATCATTATGCTAAACTTTATTAAATCTGAAAATTACTTGTAATTTTGTAAAATAGGATGTGAATTTTGGAAAAGCTTTGATGTAATTGTGATTTCATACTTTTAAAAATAATAATTCATGTTTATATAGTGGAACATAAGAATAAATTGAAGTGTTGGCCGACTCATTTAATTTTATATTTTTAGGATTAATTTATCATCAATTCTTGAAATTGGATTCATGTTGCACAAATTAAGGAACAAATTTATCAAGCAAAACACCTAGTCTAGGGCACCCTCACCCCTAACCAATTGTTTTTCACACATTAAAGTGTGATCCTTGAATTTAGGATCTGCTTAATCAGGACTTATCCAAAAACTAAGCATTTGTTAGGATTAAAATAATGAAATGTGATCGAGAAGACGCTTTTGAAGTAGTATTGACACATTCTCTTGAGTTGAAGGGAAAAGTGAAGGTTAGGAAGTGGTCCTAAAATGCACTAATGGAATAGACACTAAAGTGGTCCCCAAATAAAATGTGAAAATTATGCTTTCACTCTTAGAGAGCATAATTTACAACACTACATTTAGCCCCCACTTTAGCGGTCATATGACACTACATGCATATGCAAGATAAAGTACATAAAAGTAAATCATAACATATGAAAAAGGATATCCAAAAGGTTACTTTAGAGGATACACAACATTACGAAGCAAGAGGATGAAGCCCCCAACGTAGCAACCTATAAAACTACAACATTAGGAACCGCATCCTACAAAACCAACTTGTCAGAAATTCAAAATCGTCTTGCACATACAAATAAATGTGTTAGTCCAAAAATTCTAAGGAGAATGAAATTTGAGGGTAGATGTATACCCCTATTTCCACTCATTTATGGATGTGGAAACATGGTGGCGATCCTTTTTATGGTAAATTGATTATGGTTTTGATGAAAATGTCTTTGGTAGAGTCATTTATAAGAACCACACCAAGCCTAAAAGCATTGGAGAAGAACGAGGGAAAAACTAGGATTCCAACGCAATAGACAACATGAAAATTGGAGTTCGCAAGCCCAAGTTGTGATGATTTTAGCAAAGAGAGGTTTGAAAATGGTATGAAGGATATATCTTATTGCTAGTTTTTCCTATAAGTAATCATTATTTTAACTTTTTTTACCATTCATTTTGACTTTGTATTTTGAGAGTACCATGGGTAAATTGAAGTTATTTAAAGGTATTTATTGTGCTTCCATTCACCATTAATGGTATGGAATTTTGGTTGTTTGGTTTTCCTAAGCAAATGCTTGGAGAACAAGCATGAACTGAGATGAAACCCTTAGTGTGAACTACCTAAGTAGGACAAAAACCCTTCTTGGAAGTGCAATTAATGTGATTATCAACTCTTGTGAGATGAGTATTGATATTTCTAACAGTTACAAGTTATTGTGGCTTGGTGTTGTTGTTGGTGCAAGGGGAAAAGAGAGATCTAGAGGTCACTGGTGGAAGATCAAACCACTTCCTAAGGAACGACCCCCCCTTTTAGTCTTCTATCGCTACCCAAGGAACTCACGCAAACCGAATGAGTGCTTTCAAACATGTAATTGAGCATCATCAGCATTGAAGGTCCTATGATCTGGGCATTTTGAGGCGACCTTGATTGATTTTGGTTATCAATTTTTGTACATGATAATTGTAGTCTTATATATTATACAAATCATTGTAATTCTCAAACAAGTTGCATCCTTTTGTAGTGGCACTTTGTAACTAGCAATGAAATGTTCATTGTCTAAAACATCCATTTGTCATAATTTCTTGAGTACTATATTTGGGTTTGTTCTATTGTGTCGGTGCATTAACTAAGGAATCTATTATAGTTTGAACCACTAGTGTTTATTCATGTGTTGGTGTATTATGTGTTGATACATTACAGTGCAATAAGGTGACAACCATGTTAAATGTATTTAAATGTTCATCCACAAAACCATTATCATTTATTTTGAGGGTAATAGCTTCTTTCTCAAAAAGAGTTTTCTAACCAAATATTTAGCTTGATAAAAATCTTTCAATTCCTTCCAAATAATTGATGCAATAGTCTTTTCATGCAAATTTAGCAATATTGGATCAACCAAATAGAGTCTATTGAGACACTTAGCTTTTTGTCTATTTTGACTTGATCTTCTTATGATGTAGTAGTAGGTTTGGATCTGGATACTACAACCCATAAATCTCTATACATGAGTATATCCTCCATCTTAAGCTTCTAAAGCTCAAATTTTATGCCTTAAAACTTTGTTTCAATTCTAGATTTGCTTGTCATCATGCAATAACATCAAATCCTTTTGTGCAAACTCCCACTAAAACAAATATTAGTATAAAAAACCTCTACCCAACATTTAGAATCCAAGTTGATCAAACTTTGATACCAAATATTAAGAAGCAAGGAATGCAATAATGTTTCCTAAACTAATATTAAAGGAGAGTATTGTACAAATTTTAGATCTTTACAATTACAATGAGGAGAAACAAATCTAAAACATAAAAAAAATCATACCACAATACAAGTGTACATGGATAAAAACACCAACTCCAAAATAGTCCAATATATTATTTAGAAATCTAAACATAATTACAATACACTTGTAGATAAAAGCCTTTACAAGAGTATCACCAACCAAATATCCCAAGTAATTCTAGCAATATAACAACACCTTAAAACTCACTATCAACACCTTCATCTCAAGCATCCTATAAATAAGAGTAACAAAAGAAAACATCAAATGGAAATTACAAAACCATGAACTAAACCACCCAAGAAAGTGACACCCGAATGCTTAATTAGAAAACCAACACTCAAGTTCCAAGATGAGTTCACAGGCTAAAAATAACATATGCTTGCCACTTGTCATAAATGTGTCATAATCCACTCACCAAATTGAGTGTTCCATGTTGGCTTCATTATCTCCATCCAAATATAGCTTATGTTGTGTCATAACACACATCATAAGTTGGTTGAGATGTGTAACTCCCTCTTCTATTTTTTGTCTTGTGCATTTTTACATTTCTAATGTAGGAGACCAAACTTTTGATCTAGGAGGTTGTTGGGGCCCTTTTTTTAAATTGTAGAGTTCAAAAAAATCTACACAACAAGCATCCTAGAAGTGATGTTGAACAACCCAAATTTTATTTTGTCCAAAAACAAAGCCTATATAAAAATTAAAAAAAATTATTGTTTATCATAGTCTAAAAACTACATTCTTCATATACTCTACATTAGGAGCAAAGTTGAGACACCTTTCCTAACAAGAATTGTAAAATTATAGATTTGGATTTTTTGGGCCAACTAAAGAGGGATAAGAATATGATAGATTTTAATGATCTTAATTTAAATTTAAGCTTAATATGATGAAGCCTCTATGGTTTATGATCATCTCATCTATATTTGGTGTGGATCATTTCCTATGGAAGACAAGATTCTTTACTAAGTGCTAACTAGGTTTCCCTTGACTTGCACATAGTTGGAGTAATTTAAGTGGGTGAGAACACATTTAGATTAAGGCAATTGACAATACATGAGTTCATTAAGCACTAATGTGTGCTTGTCAGTAATGTTCTAGACGAGACAATCTATGAAGAATCGTCATTTGATCATATATTAGTTCACCTACTACATTTACTATGACATGATCTCCTTTATTAGAGCTCTTGGCTTAATGTTCTCCAAGAATCCTTCAATGTCAAATCTTACAACAGTGATGATCATCTACACATGGTGCCCAATAACATATTGAATTCTAAGCACAACTACCTCCAAAATTGTTTTCTTCATGGTTCAAATGTGTTTATTATAGTCATTGGCTTAGAAATATATTTTTCATTATATTATAGACCTGGATATCTATATAAACAAGCCTACATGCCATTGTACAAATTGAATGTTTTGGGTCAAAGATGTATAAGAGCTAGAGAACTTGACTCTTTCTCTGTGGGAAGTTTAGTGGAGAGTAAATTGGTATTACTTTTCTAGTTATAAGCATTGTAATTTGCAAGAGTTTCTCCTTGCAAATAACATTTATGAGCTTAAAGTGCATTTGTTAATGAGTTCACTTATTATAATTTATGTAAGTTATTTGATGGTTATTTACTTTGTTGTTCTCATTTAAAGATATAAGCATGTATTTAACTAATTTTTGTTATGCTTGCATCACTCATGCTTCATGTTGAGCCAAGTCTCACAATAGTATGAGAAAGTATCTTGGGTTTACAAGTGACAGTAGATTCACGGTGGTTCCTCATATCAACAAACTAGTTTCCCGATTTCCTTTTTCTTTTCTCATTTTCCTTTTCTTTCTCTAAGGTTATATTAGGATAGTTTAGATTTATTTTTCTAGTGCTTCACTATTATATCTTGCTATTAGAGCATATATTGTAGCAAGATTCAAAGCATTCATTTGTGTATAAGAGGTTGTCTTTAATGAGGGAAAATCATCTTGTGTGTAGACATTACCAAAATAGTGATCTATGTAACACTCACAATAGGCCCCTTGTTAAACAACATCTCATCCGCCACTATACCACCCAAGTATAGCCAAGACTTGGAAACTATAAGACCTTGGGGAGGCAAGAAAGGAGTTGATTTCCCCACACCTAGAGTTGGCTTGTGCAAATTCACGAGCCAATAAATTAGCACTATAAGGAGGGTTGAGCTAAAAAATTCAACTATTTAATGTTTTTTTGTGCTTTGTTTGTCATGCCTTTTTCCCTCCTTAGGAATTTTCCTCTTGATATTCCAAGGGATGTTCATGATGTTCCCAAGGATTTTGACCATTGACTCCCAATATTTTTTCCCCCACGATAACTACTCTACAAAAGAATTCATTGAAAAAAATTAAGATCATTGGCTAGACTAAAAATAATGTACGAAGATGTTACTTGTAAATTATTTATTTATACCCTAATGGGTGAAGCTTTAACACAATGCCTAACACTCTCTCAGATCCACTTATACTGCAGCTCATTGAGCTTGTTCATCTTCATGTTGCATTTGATCAATTTGCATGCACTAAATGAATGCTTAGTGAGTACTTTTTTATTTTAATGGTAGATTTCAAAGAATGCTAAATAGACTAGCTTTCCCTCATGTACCTCCCAAAGCAAACTAGATTACACTTTTACTTCAATGCCTTGGATCCTATGACTACAAAAAAAAATTAAATAGCTCTTAAGTGAAAATTCTCATGTTGATTATAATTTTAATCCTTGCCCTATTTATTCTTGTCAATCATATTAATTACGTAACCCATCCCATTGTCAAAAGGTCACATCTCTACTTAATAGAGAATCAAGCTTTCCCTAGCCACATGAAAATTTTGTTAATTCTTTCTCAATTGCAAAAGAGGTGTATGTATTCAACATCACTCCAATTCAATGATAACTTTAAGAAACCCCCCTAAATATATATATATATATATAATTTTTTGGAAAATCTTTCATTTTTTGAAAAAAAAAAAATTCTATTGGTGAATCTCAACGAAAAATAGACAAATGTATTAATTACCATGAAAAATATTTCCTTTCTAAAAATATTAAATTCATATGGAATAGCAAGGTCCTTAGGGTGGCAGTGATTGTCTAGTTTAAGGTGTAGTGCTTGTGTTTATAATTCCTTAATATTTTAATTCAAATTTTGAATATTATAAATCTACTCTAAGTTATTTTTCACCACTATTGATTTTATTTATAATCTAAAGGTTTATGTTTTATTTTAGACCCCATGGCCATTGGATCTCTACAAGTATATTTTGGCCCACATAATTTAACCTTATTCAATAGATTATAAATCTTCAATGACACAAATGCAATTGTGGGCTTGATGGGCATTGAAGTTTTGTGAGTATATTTTAACCCATGGAATACAACCCCAACCATTAGATTTTAAATAAAATCAATAGTGACGATTAAAAATTTGCAATATGACCCTAAAAAATCACTAATTATATAATATTATTCGTAAGTTAATTTCATTTTCTACTATAACTTATAAAGTTTAAGCAAATCTTATCTAATTAGATATCAAATATTGTGATGAATATTTAAGTTTAAAATTTTAATAATGTTTATTCATCTAATTCTAACCAAGAAGATGACATGTTCTTTGTTGCCTAGTATGACTAAAGAATATGCTATAGAAGACAAGGCCAACCCTGAATACAACATAAAATATCAATTGTTGAATAGCCCCAACCGTGCCTCTTCTCCCCCAACCGAATCTTGACTCACATAGAGATCTTTGATAACGGAGAAGAAAATGTTTAGTTTGTTTTACTAGGTAGCAATGGCGGTGCCCAACCTAGTCAACCAATTGAATAGATTTCAATTTAATAGAGCTATGCCTCAAGTGGGAGCTATAAATCACTGAGCAGCAAAACAATGTCCAAGCATGTGAGCAAGGTCGATTGCTTTCATCTATCTAAATTCTTGTTCCATAATGTTAATCCTTGAAAAGATAGAAAGGAGTAATTGAACTTGTGCATACACATAATCTAATTAAATGAAGCCTAGTGCATCCTTGTTCTAAGTTAGATTTAATTCATATATGATTAATGTTACTTGTGCAATAATTCTCTTTTGTTTAATGTTTTCTCTTTCACTAAATTACTAAATGTGTTGAATTTTGAACATTTTACAATGTTTGTCCCACAGAATTATCATTTGTTGTTGCTTGTACAACACACTCCATTTCCTTCTAAAATGGGGACCCATCTTTTTTAACTTCCACCTCATTTTAATCCTCTCCTATCATTTGTTCTAGTATACAGTATTATGAATAATCAATCAAAGATCTCATCTCAACTCACACACTTTATCTAAACATTGTTTGTTATATTTGCATCCTTCATTCAAGCTCTAGTTTGAATGTTTGTGGCAGTCTATTAAGTTTATATCTAATAGCTCGTGTGTTCAATTTGTGCTTCAATGAACTTCCATGACCTTTATTTGATGTACTTGATGCTTCTTGGTCCTCAACCAATATAATTGATCTTCAATCCCTTCACATCAACAAGCCACTGGACTAAATTTCATTTGATGGCTTGTACAATCCATTATCTAGCAAGATGCAATCTCTCCTCATTGTGTGAGCCCTCCAATCCTCCATGTTGGCTTCTAATCTCATTCCTCACATCAATTATCACATGCACATTGTGTTAAGCCCACCTTGGTCCCACCACTTGTCGAATTAGTTGCTTCATAACCAATGGTGCAACCTCTTACATATATCAATGATCTCATCTCTACATGTTGTGTTAGCCATTGATCAACAATCTCATCATGCAACTAGTGCACCCCCTCCTTGACATTATGAGTTCTAACCTCTCTACACTATGTCTGCTAATCATTCTACCAATTCACCATCTTTAAGCCTCATTCTTGCATCCTTAACAACATGAGATCTACCCTCTCTGCACTATGCTCGCTAATCATCCTACCAGTTCGCCATCTTTAGGTCCCACTATTGCTTCACCCATCCCACAAGCTACTACGAACATTGCCTTTCCCATCAACACTTTAAAAGGCATGATCTTGGGTCCCACCTCACTAACAACTCATCTCTCATAAACCAATGGCACATCACCTCCAATTGGGCATTGTGATTAGTAATCTCTATGTGCATGCATCATTTTCTATGTAATTTCCTGCACTCTCCTAAGGAGTTTGTGAGCTCTAATACCTCCCCATGTTCTACCAACTATATATATAGTATCTTCCAATGTCTCCTATGCCTCCCACTATGCAATGTACTTATTTGCCCCTCCACGCTCAAGTGGTTTGTGTTCATTAGCTTTACCAATATGGCGAAACCATCCCTTATGTTGAGGTATCCCTTTCCACAGCAATCCTATATGATCATGAACAATAAAAATTTACAACTTAAGCCCCTTGGGTTAGCTTACTCGATCTCAATTGTTGCTTTAGGTAGCCCAGATCGTAGGTTTGATTCTTGATTTAAACGCAATGTGTGATGTGGGGTCCATTGCACATTGCCTAAGAGGTTATAGGGGCTCATCCTCTAACTATGAGCTAATCTTTGGATCATTGGGCTAACCCTCAATTTGTCTTGGTAAAAAATAAAATAAAAAATTGCAACCTATCTTTATAAGAATTCACTCTCCTACCACCACATGTCCAATAGCCTAGAGAACTCGAGACCATAGATGTAATCATGAATGTACCAAAGTATTACAAAAGCAAAAATTTGGTCTTTTAGACCAAATAAGGAGCAATAATAATATGATAAATTTACATGATCTTTTAAATTTGAGCTTAATGTGTTGACGCCTCTACAGTTTATGATTATCTCATCTATACTTGGCATGGCTCCTTTCCTACATAGGTCAAATATCTTTACTACATGTTGATAAGGTTATCCTTGACCTATGTGCCACTCGAGCAATATAAAGTGGTAGGAAGACACTTGAGTTTTTGCAACTAAATGTACTTAATGTATTGAGCTCTATCTGTGTGCCTATCAAAAATGTTATAATATACTCAACTTGTGAACACCTAAGATTTGACCATACATGAGCTCACTTGCTACATTTAATGTGACATGATCTTTGTTAGGGCTTTGGGCTCAATGTTCTCCAAGACTCCTTCAATGTCAAATCTTTCAAATAAGATTGATTAAATACCCATAATGGCTAATAGCATATTTAATGTCTATGTACAATTCACATCAAAATTGATATCCTCACAACCCAAAAGCATTTATTATTGCTAATAGCTTAAGAAGACATTTTCCATTATGTTGCAAGCCTAGATGTCTATATATGTGAGCATGCATGTCGATTTAAGGTTTGAAGTTTTGAGTGAGAGCTACATATAAGAGTTTGAGAACTTGACTTTTCCTATACAAGAATTTGATGAAGATTTTATTAGTCTTGCTTATTTGATTGTAATCATTACGATTCATTAGATTTTCCCCTTGTAAAGCATTTATAAAATCAGCATATATTTGTTAACTAATTTACTAGCTATAATTTGCACAAGTAATTTGGTGGTTATTTCCTTTGTCATTCTCATTTATAATTATAATCATATGTTTAACTAATTTTCCTTAAGACTCTTGCATTACTTATACTTCATGTGAAAGTAGGATTGACAGTAATATTAGTTATCTTGGGTTTGTAGGTGAAACATTGTAAATTCATGGTTGTTTCTCATATAAACAAAAATAATTTCCCTATTCTTACTCTCTCCCCACTCTTCCTTCCCATTTCCTCTTTTATCTTTATATTCTTGTGCTTTTCTTTCTCCTAGGTTAAATTCAAATAAATTAGATTTATTTTTCTAGTGCTTCATCATTGTATTTTGAGCATATGTTTTTAACTAAGGTATTCATTTGCGTGTTAGTGGCTTTAACATGAGAAAACCCATTTTATGTGCAATCATCACCAATACACTAATCAATCTAACACACAATAAGCACCTTTTTCAACATCTCATTACAATTATACTTTCCAAACATAGTTGAGACTTGGCATCTTTAGATCTTGGAGAGGATTCCTAACCTCCTTTCAAGATAAAAGTTGATTTCCCAACTCTTAGAATTGACCCATCCACAAGATTGATCACCAAATTAAGAGCACAAAAATAAATATAAAAAATAATACTAACATGAAATGTTGTAACACACTTGAATGATAAAAATTAAAGAGCTAAAAGTGCATACAAAATTTTAGATAAATGACATACATATAGTCAACCTCAAACCAACCATGATCAATGTAAATGTGAGTAAACAATCAATGATCATTAAGTAATGGCATGCAAGGGTTAACATGCCAAATATAGCTAATGAACACAAGCCACAAGTCAATCTTACCGTCAAATGGGTTCAAGGGGAAATCTCCACGTAGATGTGCTCTCCAAGGATTGGGGCCCACAACTAATACACAACGTCAATTAATACTATTGGGGAAGATGTTCATCCAAATGGACTAGGAAGCAACACTTCATTAAAATAACTTGCTTCCTTCTAGGGTTATATTTTAACATCAAAATATTATGCCAAATATGACGAAATGAATTAGTCAACTAGGGGAGACGGGCCAGTAGTCGTGTGAGCTAACTTTGTCAACATTAGTGATTGACTAGAATATCGTAGAACCTTCATTTTTTTTTTAAATGTGGAGTGGCCTCTTATCTATCTATAACTAAGGTTTGGAGGTGTGACTCATCATGCAACTCGCCACATCAGCACATCTACTAAGAAGTGTCTAAAATTTAACTTTTTAAAGACTCAAGCAAAACTTAATCATGGGACCCCTAGTAGTTGAACAAAAAATACCATTTGTTGCTTGTAAAATATCATATTTTTATTTAAAATAAAATGAATATGCAACCTAAATGGACCAAATACCTATTGGTAACCATAAATCTTTGATATCTCTAGCTTCTATATTCAACACATATGGACCAATAGTTTAACACAAATAAACTATTTGTTGTTATAAAAGCAACACTCAATTCCTTCCCTCTTAAGCCACGTTGGTGGAAACACTATATTGATGACACCAATGTTTGTTGGCCTCACGGCCATGAACAACTTGACCTTTTCCACTCCCATTTAAATAACCTGGTTGATTGCATTCAATTTAGCAAAGAAGTCAAGTCAAACAACCAACTTCCTTTTCTTGATGTCCTCATCATCAAAAAAGAGAATGGTTTGTTGGCTCGTTGTGTCTTTAGAAAATCCACACGTACAAACCTCTACCTTCATGCTTCTTCCCACCACCACCTAGCACAAAAGGCTGGTGTCCTCAATACTCTAGCAACCTGAGCTTATCGCATTTGTGATAAAGACCACATCAATCTTGAACTTTCACATCTTTACCGTGTCTTCAAGCTCAATGGCTATCGCAATAAGCAAATCCTCAAGGCTTTTGAGATTGCCAAAAATCGTGCTAATCCTACTCCCAAGCCTATTGGTACCAATGATTTCCATTTTGCCACCCTCCCCTATGTTGAAGGCCTCTCCAACAAGATTTCTAAAATTATTTACAAGAAAGGTATTTCTTGTGCCTTCAAACCCATATCCACCACAAGAAATCCCCTCTACCAAGGACCCCTTACCACCTTTTCTCTATGTTGGAGTGTACAAGATCGATTGCTCTTGTGGGACTACATTTATTGGAGAAACGAAGCGATCCATCAACACTAGAATCAAAGAGCACTATGCGGACATTAAACATGATAGAATCTCCAAATCAACCTAGTATTCCCATTGCACCAAGCACCACATTTGCCTTGAAAACACCCAAGTAGTGATTAAGGAAGAAAATTTTTTCAAATGTAAACTTCAAGAAGCCATTACCATCAAAAACCATTCCATCAATCTCAATCGAGATGAAAGTTGGCAATTAAGTCTAGTGTGGCACCCCCTTCTAAACTCCCTCCACTCCAACCCTTCCTTATAAGGTTTTCCCTCTCGTTTTCGCCTGTACCTGCCCATCTTCCCCCTTATCTTTATCTTTTGCTCTTTTTCTTCTTTTGCGTCCTTTTATCTGTCATTTTTTATCATTTCCCTTCCTTTTTGCCTTTAATTAAGATATTATAAACCAAGGGGTCATTGTCAACCTTTCCAGATTTTCAATTGACCCCTTGGTTTATAATATCTTAATAACTCTATTGCTCAATTATAGTTATCAGGTTATAACTTATTTATTATTAAGAAAATTAAGTTATTAAGTTGTTTCTTAATAATAAATTATTATTAATAATATTTATTAACTTATTAATAAGTTCAACATCAGCTTTGGGCCAAAATCCTTACTGTTAAATATCTTGGAGAGGTGGAGAGTGTTGATGTTCCTCGTTTCAACCTAGTTGAAAAGGGTTCTATGATTTGGGGCACCCTCAAAAGAGGAGCCAAGTTGGTTAAATAGGGCTTGTTTTAGATATGCAATAGTGGCATGGATGCTTAGTTATGGTTTGACTCGTGGGATGGACATCCTCCTATAATGGCCACCCACCCTCATCTACAGGTGTTATGCAGCCATTTCCTAGATGTTGGTTGGAGTCAGGTGGCTAATTTTAAAACTCCCCTGGCGCTTGATCAATATCATATTTTTAGGTGGAAAGACCCTCAGGAATGGCCTCCAGGGGGATCAGAGGACTATCGAGAACTAGCCACTATTTTGGCTGGTAGAGTTTGTAACTCTCTATTGGGGAGAGATGTTCTAGCCTAGGGACACGATCCGTAAGGCAGGTTCATAGTGGCTTTCGGGTATCAGGTGTTGGACAAGTAGGCTTCTGGGAGTTTGGAGGTTTTGTGGTGGGAACAAGTTTGGAATAAATTTTCTTGGCCTAAGTGCAACTTTTTTTCGTGGCTTGTGGTTCGTCAAAGATGCCTAACCTGGGAGAACTGCAGGAAGCGTGGGCTTCAAGGACCTTCCATGTGCGTCATGTGCAATTGTCATGACGAGTGTATATCTCACCTCTTTTTCCAGTGTCCCTTTGCTAGAAAGATTTGGCACTTCTTGTGGAGTGTCTAGGGCCAGCCGTGCAAACATGTTTGTTCCTTGGATGAATTTTGGAAGGAGTTTGAGAACCCTCCTACCAAAACTTCTTTTCTTCATATTGCTTGGGATATTGGTCCCACCTTGGTCATCTGGCATATTTGGTTGGAATGTAATTGTAGGATTTTCTTGGATAAGAAGCTTATGGTTGAGAATCTTGGGGGGTATCTAGGAGACCCTTGCTGCCAAGTGTGATTTATCTGTCCCAGTTGAGCCTAGTGATTGGGGTGTGGTCAGAACTTTGGGTCTTTTTGTTGGTGGTAAGAGTGGCTCGTTGCCTAGGCGGAGATGGCATGGTAGGGAGAGGATCCAGCGGAATGGTTATTGGTGTCCCCCTCCTATTGGCATGTTGAAGATAAACACAGATGGCTCGTCCAAGGGTAATCCTGGACATGCTAGGGTTGGGGGTACTGGTAGGGATAGCTGGGGGCCGGTGGTTTATTCTTTTTTCTATTTACAAAGGTCAACACACTAATAATTTTATGGAGGCATTGGCTATCCTTTTGGCGATGGAACAGGTGTATGCCCTTGGTTGGAGGAGAATTGTGTGCGAGTCTGATTCTCAAGTTGTTATTGATATGTTGAATAAGCATCACCTTGATGATGTGAATTGGTAGCTGGTTGTTGTGATTCGACAAATTCTTGCTTTAGGAGGTTTCATGGATTTTATCACCTTTTGCCATATCCCAAGGGAATGGAATAAGGTGGTTGATGGCTTGGCTAGATGAGCGTCAAAGCACATCAGTACTTGGAGTGTGGATGATTTAGGAAGTCTCCCAGAGGACCTTTTACGGGAGCTGGAGGAGCTAGTAATGGAGGATATGAGATGTTTCTTGAGAGTTGTTTGATGGTTATGGTGTTGGTTTTGACCTCTGGAGGGTTTTTGTAATTTCTAGCTTTGTATTGATTTCTTGATTCAATAAAGTTTTTACCCCTTCTTTAAAAAAAAAACTTGTTAATAAGTTGCTTTTGATATTAAATTCTTTTTAAAAAACTTGATAATTCTTGCATTTTTTTTATTTTTCCCTTTTTATGTTTTCCCTTCTTTTTTATTAATATTTTTTCTTTAATAATATCTCACAATAATTACTTTTATTAAGTAATTAAGTAATAATTATTATCAAAAGGCATTAAATCCCTTCTTATTACATTATTAACATGTAGGTACTTATTTTTAATATAGTTATTTTTTTAATATGTATTAACTTATTAATAAGTGGTCAAATGAGTTTTTATTAATATTTCTTAAGTTATTTATCAATAATTTTTAATTGATTATTATTAATTATTATTTTTATTTTGTTATTCTTATCAATAGTTTGGTTCTCCTTATAATGAAGTTTTTTGAATACCTTTTTTTCTAAGTTATTATTAGTAATTACTCAATAATAATTATTTAGTTATTTCGCTTTCTTTTTATTTTTATGTAATTATTTTATTTATTATTATTATCTCTTTATGGAATTTTTTATACTTAGCTTATTATTTTATCATTTTTTTAGGATTTTATCTTGTCTTTATTGATTTCCCTTTGTATTTGCTTACTGCATTGTGATTTTGGGTTGGTATAATTTTTATTCTTATGTTCATTTTATATTGATTTCTTTGTTTTTTTAATTATTTTCTCTCATCACATCTACCTCACCCTTTATTAGGCTTGATTTGCATCTCCAATTCATTTTTTTCCTCTTTTTGATGATGGATCATTGAATGTGATCCGAAACGTCGACAAAAAAATACAGAGTTGAATCCAAAAGCTAAGCATTGTAGCAACACAATTATTTAAAATACAACTTATATCAAACAAAATTGGACCAATAGTTGAACACAAAACTTTTTGAAAATCCTTCACATTTAATGAGAAAATACATGGTATTTATTATGCTCACCTTTTATATTTGTGATAGGACAAACTATTAATATAAAATACTCCAATGCTTGTACATTCTTACACCAATAATTGTACACATAAGACCATTATTTTTTCACTATGATAACAATACTTGTTTAAATGAGTGCCTTATTTTATTAAATGGACATTTTTTTTTTAAATCACACCTATAGTGGATAGTATGATATTTTATTTGAGACAAAAATACTTATTTCACTTCTTCATAAATGTATTTATGGTTTTTTTTATATAACATTCAGAGGATCTCATGTGCTCAAGTATGGGTCCACTTTTGATCAACATTTGGCTATTTTTTTATTTACATTTGGACTATTTATTTACAATATGTATATAAATATATGGTAAGACTAGGTATTATAATCACAATTGACTGCACGACTATTGGACCCTACACAACTACTAGCCCCTCTCCCCTATAATTGTGGCCTTTTTGACAAAATAACCTTTTTTCTCAAGTTGGATAGTGTTTAGAATAAGCACATTGTCAAGGCATACTATGCATATTCTCAAGTCTAGTATGAAAGTAATGATAAATCTATTGTCATATATCAAACTTAATGATAGTTAACACTGTTAAAAATTGAAAATAAGTTGTGGAAAAATGTGGGGACTGAAAATAAGCAACTGCTAAATCTTAAAAAAAAATGACATGTGGCTCCACAAATCTCTTTGCCTCCCTTTTACTTTTGCCTCCAATTTTTTCTTGCACAAAATATTATTAGCAATTGAAAAAATCAAAGTTAAATTGACTGCTTAAAAATAAGCAAAAAAAAAATACAATCATGGGACCACCATCTCCACAAAATGCTCCTTAAAATGTTGAGCAGTGGAAGCTAGCCTAAATAAGCTAAGCAGTCACATGGGGACGTGCCCTTAGTGGCTAGTCAGATTTCAAGGATCCTAATAATGAAAATGCATTTGAATCGCATTTCCATCATAGTTAATGTTTTCTACAAGGCCACTGTAAAAATTAAACCCATGTAAACTTTGGCTTATAGCTTTACGGAAATATTAATGAAAGAGTTCTAATCTCATTTTTTTTGTTTAGTTGAATTATTTCATTACCTCTAGTTTACTATGTCATTTATAGCTTTAATATACAATGGAAATACCTATTTAATGAAATATGAAACTTGAACTATTTATGTGACACATGCAATATTTTCGTTTCCTTTTGCAAATATATTGAAATAATACATGCAACAGTAAATCCATACAATCTGTTTCTGTTTCTTGTGAATAATAAATAAATGGGAACCTTCACAAACAATAGTAAAACTTAAGGTTCTTCATGGTGTAGATAGTTTAATTGTCTCATGGCAAATTCTTTGTGATGACAATACCAAAATTTAAAACTAGTAGCAATATAATTGTAGAAGGAATATTGTGAAGAACTTGGCATTCTTCTCAAAAATCTCCAAATGTAATGTACTTGTAAACAAAGATATATCCTATTGTTCTAGGTATTGTTTGAGTGGATTTATTATTGCAATGGAATCTCTAGTTTCTTGTAGTACTCTCCTACATGTTGAAGTGTTGAACCTCTAAGCTTAATTTAACTAGATCAAATTTATTGAAAAATAAAGTTTTGCAACCCAATTACCTTTGTTTTCCATTATAATATCTACCAGTACCATAACAATGATTAAACATGTAGTGAATATTAAGTTTCACACCATACACCTTTCAAGCAACTGAATACTTTTGGGCAATATTACTCCTTTTCTCCAATCCAGCAAGTCACCTTTGTGAATTTAACCAAGGCCTTCATCTATTGTTGTTTGTATTCTCTCTAAACAATACGTAATTTCATATTAATAAAATATTTTGTAAAAACTATGAAACCACGAAGTAATTTGACCATAGCATTGTGTCCATTCATTTAATCCATTATTGAGTATGAGGAATTTTTTGTTGAGTAGCATGTGGACTTAGCATGTGAAGTATTTTATAGAAACAACAATTTTACTGGAAAAAAATTACCATCTCTTTAAATTAATTTGACCGTTGTACTGCAATTTAGCTAATTAATTTGACACAGATTTCTTGATCTAGGATGTAACTGACCATCTTGCACAACTTTGAACAACTCAAAGCCTCCTTTCATAAAAAGGTAATGAATTGTATAATTGTAATAACAAGAGCAGAATTTTATGAGGCTCAAAAACATAATTTTATATATATATATATAGCTTTGGCTTCATGTTTGGTCATTTCTCTCATGGAATTATCTCTTCCAACGTGGAAATTGTTGAATTTTTATGTTTTTGAACCTCATAAAATTCTGCTCTTGTTATTACAATTCATTACCTTTTTAGAAAGGAAGCTTTGAGTTGCTCTATATATATATATAGAGAGAGAGAGAGAGAGATGGATTTTTGGTTCTGTAATAAAGCTATGTTTTCCAAAATACTTCTTTTCATCAAAAAGACCAAATATTGTCATCTGCTTTTCATCTCAACCTCATGGCCATCTAAGTCAGTGCAACTAAAGCACATTTGAGGCCATTTAAATAGAACATAATAGATTGACCGAAAAGCACTACAATGACCTCATTTTTTGCACAATAAAACCCTCATTTCCACATCAAAAAGATGGTGGGGATAAGAGACTCAATATGCGATCGACTTGAATTGCATAAATCCATATTCAGATTGGATTGCTGATGATATGAATCCCATGGTTTTGGTGGAGAAGATTATTGATTTTGAAAGAGAAGCAATAGAATAGCCAATGGAAGCAAAAGCAAAAATATTCGAGGGAAAAAGCATTGGAGGGGCTTCATTCAATGATGATTGTGAGATGATGAGGATAATATTGCTTGTGAGGTGGAATCTTTACCATCCAATTCAAGGTACCACCACCAAAGAGGCATTAGTCAAAGGAGAAATTTGTAAAATATACAAAGATTTGTGATTTTCTATGACTGAAAGCCAACCAATCATAGCATATTAAACTACACATTCAATATTTTCCATGTTATTTTGATTTATTTTACAAATTTATGTATATTTTTAATATGCTAAGTTTGAACTATGGCTTCCACATTGGCCCTACACAAATTTTGAAGACTTTTAAATCCTTGTAATTGGTGCATGTAACTAATTGCTCTATTACACGAGTATTTGCATTAAAAGAAATAGGTGCACAACTTGTATATGCTTCTCTCATTATGGAGGATTGTTCTTTTTTATGTTATTGATACAATGAAATGCTCGAATAACTTTATAGCTATTAAAAGTAAATGCTTCGGAAAAATCTAGGATATTGAAGGCTTTTATTGTCTTATAAGTCTTTTGATAAGAGGTTTTATCATTTATGTAATTCATGGCCGAGAAATATCTTAGACCTCAACATTAAAGGTTTGTCCTTGTGGTCATTGTGAAAAAGAATGTCCTCTCACAATCAAATACGAAACATATTTATGTAATTATATCTAAATATTAAAGAATGGATATGGTCATTCTCAACAAAGGTCTCAAAATTGAGAAAGGCTTTAATTCTTGGAAGTAGAGATATATTCCAAGACAATTGTGTACCCATCAATTAAGATAAAATAGTGAATCTCATGAAAGGTCTCAAATTGAGAAAAGTTTTAATTCTTGGAAGTAGAGATATATTCCAAGATGATTGTGTACCCATCAATTAAGATAAATGCCAATGCCATCATGGAGACGAAGCTGATAAACCTCCATTAGTGATCACTTGTTATAAACAGGAACGTTGCCAACACAAAAAATTGGAATAAAAAATAAGATCAAGAAGTTTTGATTGGATGCTTTGAACTTACTCCAAAAACAGCTTTAAGCTCACTTGAATCAGGAGTTTCTGGTGATGCCACTCAGATCTGTTATTTGTCCACAGGTACCTTGATTTGGACAAACATTTTCGTATCATCCATGCTCCATGCTTGATTCTTCCAAACTATTCATTGCACAATAATGTCACCCCAGGAGCTGGGATTGATTTAACACTAATGCAAGAATGACAACCTGTAGAGAAACAGAAAAAGAAGAAACAGAAATCACTCTTCATTATGACATGGAGATATGGCTTGCAACTATACTTTGGAGAATAGGCAGCACTAGTGGAAGTTAATTAGGTCAATACAGATCATGAGAATTTGTAATATTCTCTCTGGAAAATGTTTACCGCCCATCTGCAGATATTTGATCATGAAATTCCAACTTTTAAGATCATTCACAAATGGAAGGAAAACATCAGGGATCAAAAGAATTCTACAGGATTACCTATGCCACTTGCAAGTCAAGTATATAAAAGCGAAGAGTTTGCTTTCTGTTTTAGTCTCTAAAACAACACCTTAAGAATGGGACTCTCCCAGATGATTCAATACATTAAAGAAAGCATCTACTGTCCCCATAGTGCAGAGTTTTACTTCATAATAACCAAGAGACAATCTAACTATATTCTCAAATGGAGACTTTGTCCAGTCTTGAAAAAATATTAAAAAGTAGAAAAACCAAAACATTGAATGTGCTGTTAGACTTTGCAGACTACAGCCCTCACTTCCTTTCTAGGAGAACTTGAGCCCCCTATCGAGTTCAGATAATACAACATTATAGAATGTGGAGGAAAAAATTTTGTTTCTGAATGCACACTACCACACAGAGATCTAAGGGTTGACAATCATCCTCCCAATGAAGAAATTCCTCTTTTCTGTACTTCAAAATTTTAAATATCAAAATTGTGGGGTTGCAGTTTATTGACGAAGAAATTTAATACATGAAAATTATTTTGGCCTAACTTTTGGCCGATTTGGAGGTGAAGCTGTGATCTGCCTTTAGCTTGGGAGTTATGCAAAGCATCATTGTGGAAACTGATACCTTTGATTCTGGAAGTAGCTCCACAGAGTGTTGCAGATCTATTTCATCATTACACTCCAAAGCCACCTGTTTCTTATTCAGCAATAGCTATTGATATGGCGTGCACTAGTGTTGATTATCATTTGCCTTCAGGAAATTAACACCTTCCCCTTCCTCCTGCAATTACGCCTTGCTCTTTCAAATCACAAGATGATTTCAGCTATTCTGACTGTTTTGACATCAACATATCCAGTAATATAGAGCAATGCTGATGCTCTATTGGTGAATCTTTCTTTGAAGAATCATATTACTGTGAGCATTGTCAATTCAGGAGCAATTCTTTACCCAATTATTGTTCTGAAAATGGATAATCAAGGGGCACAGGAGAGGGTGCAGCAGAAGCATTCTTGAGCCTTGTCATAAATAGTGTAAACAAGACTGAAATTGAACTCTGATCCAAATGCTCAGATGGACTGCAGTGAGAGCAAGGCAGGATGCAGCAATGGTTTTGTATCATTTGTCATTTGCAAAGGCCAAGTATGTTAGGTTCATAAAGACAAGCACAGATTCAATTCTATTATCTTCCTCAAGAGGAGATATCTAATATTGCTAGTAGAGTCCTATTAATTCCATGTAGAATTGCAGCCACTTCTGAGGGGTGCAAGACTTGAACCAATGCCAGTCTCATTAATTGAAAGTGGAACTCCAAGTTTACGGTCTGAGAATGGTATCAGTTCTCATTAGACTCGTGGGAGGAGTATCCAAGAATGAAGATAAAGAGACTCCTGCAAGGTATCATAAACATTTGGGATGTAATACTCGTCTGGACCAAACTCCACAGATTTTTGATTTTTATGCCTTTCAGATTGTTAAAAGACTTTAAATGCCATCTACGATTTTAGGGATATGCAAGATAACAGCAATGGTTATATGATGATGATTCTTTCTTCAAGTGATTTTTCCCTTTATTTCTTCAAGGAAAATATGTTTAGATATCTATCTTCATTTGTAATTCTCCATGGTGTAAAATTATATTTATTGAGTGACACATTTTCGATGACTATCAAAATTTTAGATCATTAGAATCAGAAAGCAGACGAACCTGCTTTCCGATTTTGGAAGATTTTTTTTCACGGCTATCCCTGATGAGCTTTTATGATTTTGCATTATCTATATAGTGATTTGTAGTTTTAAAATGAAAAAGTGTTACCTTTGTGGTTTTTGTTTCCCCAAATACGGCACTGATCTTATGAAAGTTTAATTTACTTCATTCCAGCTATGGAAATGTGGTCAGAGGCATTTGTATTTTAGTCAGTGTTCCACAGGGACGTGTCCCCTCAAAAACCCCGTGTTTCCTAGATGTCCCTGTCTCGGAGACTTGGGGAATTGGGGGGGCACCCCCCACCAGCCCACCACCAACGCCACCATCCCACCGCCAATGCCACCGTCTCCAAGACACTGCTAGGACTTTGAGGACATTGGGGTGTCCTCAAGATGTCTAGGGGGCTCCTAGTTGTCTACAGACCATCTCAAAGACGCCCAGGCATCTCCTGTGACCAAATCATCAAAAAACAAATCCTTTTTAAAAAATCAAAAAAATTGTGCCCAAGGCCAAACCCTAATAACCTATGGGTCCCACCCAAACCCCACAAACTCTATAAAACTGCCTTCTATCCTCATTTCAATTCAGAGAAAACAAATTAAGAAGAAGCTAATAGTGTGAATGTGAGAGTGAAAACTGCAAGTGCAAGGTGAAAGAGTGAGAATGAAGAGCAAGAGGGTTGAGGAGGAGCAAGATGAAGAGCAAGAAGAGGAGTGATGTCAAGTTATTATTCACTACAAAATTCAAATGCTTAAAACTAGTTTGCCAAAGTTTCATTTGTAATTCTTATACTCAAACATCATTTTATAACTATTTTTTCAAATACTATACGTATTTCAGTGTCGCCACCACCCCGCCACTGTTCCCCCACTGTCCCCAAACTGAGGCCCTTGGTCCCCCCATCTCTGAAACCCATCCCCGCGTCCCCGCGTCCCCCTGTCAAGAAACTCCGTGGAACTATGATTTTAGTCCTTGTTTGTTAGATTTTGAGTTCTACTAGGTATGCCATCTTTCAGAAACTTTTTTTAAATCACAAAAGATAATTAAACAGGAGGGATAGAAGAATAAAATAATAAAAGATGCTGATGACCAAGAAGTAACCTTAAGTATTTTCTGTGTTATGGCAAACCTTGACAACGTATTCATGTCTTCGATATGGATCCTTGGAAAAACAAGTGCCATATAGCAGGTAGTTCCTGCTAATAGACTGGCAAAATGCATGTTGATGTGATAAGAGATCAAGAAAGCTTTTTGTGTAGTAATTTGTTGTTGAAAATTAAAGAAATCACAAAAAAAATTCAGAGGATGTTGCAACAATTCCAATGAGTATGTTGCTAGGGTGATAAATTGAAATACATATCCAATTACATAAAAGATCAAGGCTGGTACATGCAATGAACTGAAATCATTGGTGGATAGCAAGACAGCGGGCTTCTTGGAAAACCCTTGGAGATTTTTAAACAAATACAGTTGGCATAGGTGAAGAAAAACTCTGCCTGCAACCATTGCCAGCATCCCTACATGATCTTTCAACCACATGAATGGAAAAAAATCGTTAAGTGCTTCATACCTTGAAACCTTTTGCTTTCCATCAAAGAACAAGCATGCTTACAAGGAGTACAGTTGCCACAAATAATCAAAAAATGTATGAGCAAAATAAATAAGCGAATTTGGATCTTATGTATTTAGCTGAGTTTCTGGAAGCTTCTTTTTATGTCTTTAAGAAGTGCATAAGAATAATCTTTCCCTTATAATATTTGCTTGCATCACTACAAAGACACTGAAATGCAATATACATCCTTCTCTTTCATTCTTCCATGAATATCACATTGAGAGGCTAAAGAACTACTAAATTTCTTTTTAATATACAAGGGTAGAGGAATTAAGTAATATTGCTGGTGATCAGTATTGCAGTCATACTCCCGTTCATGGTGTAAGAGTGAATATGAATATTGGTTGTAATGAAAAATGGTCAGTGCCAAAGGTAAGGGTGAGCGAAAGTGGGATTTGTGATTAGAGATTCTCAAGATTCCATTGTGCTGGGGGATTCTAAATTCCTAGGTATTAAATCAAATAATAAAGCAGAGATGGAAGCTCTGCTTTTGGGTCTTCAGGCTACATATATGGAAAGGTATCATTCAATTGAGTTAGATTTGTGATTCATAGGTTATTAACTTATTATAAATGCAGTGAATAAGCAATTCTGTCTTAATCGGAAGTTAAGGGTGCCACCGGAAGAACAGTTATATTGGAAATCCAGGTTTTCTTCAGTAAAGGTTGGCCATTGCAATGGAGAACAGAATGGGGTTGTTGATTTCTTGGCAAATGCAGGGTTTAATCTTGAGGAGGTCGCTTATATAGAGGACAGGGAGATGAATGAACAGCATAACCTTGCCACATTGCTAGACAATAATCAACCCCTTAGCAATTGATTTTTGCTAGCAAAACTTTTTTTGCTTTGTATTAGGCTCTTGATTAGTGCATTAAGACATCCTTGATGATGAAGTATATGATGCTTGTCCTATTGTTTGTGTTTTGTTAATTACATCCATTTGAGCAAGGTTTCTCCTTCAGTTTTGAGCGAGTTATTTTAGAGATGTGGTGACATGGATCTAAGTTGGCCTTGGCCTGCATATTGTTATGGGCATTGGTGGAGCTGTCGGCTTTCTCAGATTATCTGATTGGTCTTTGAGTAGGCATGCTTCTAATGGTGGGTCAAGGTGATGCTAGAGATCTGTATCGCTATGGTAAGGTAGCAGATCACTGCTTGAAAAATATACTCAGTTGTAACAGTGTTGAGAAGCTAAATGTAATTAAAGCCATTTTAGGTCCAGATGGCATTGGAGACAATGGTAAAGTCCACTCCCGGGGCTCTATAATGGAAGACTTCCTATGCAAATTGAGAATGGTGGTTGTGGATAAAATTGCATAGGAGAACCCCGATGGAAATGGATCTTCAGGATGATGGCAATATGGGTTTTTCCTAGTAGGGCCTTGTTGTGACCTTTTTCACACATCGCCCCATCGCCAATGGGGACCCCCAGTTGCCTGTTAGTTTTTAGGGTTTTGTCTCCTTGCAACGGTTATGTGCGATCACTTTGCTAAGAGTTTCAGGTCAGTTTGCCGAAAGTTACCCGAGCCAAGTCAGTAATTCATGCTTGAATCAGTGCGTAGACGTCATTGAAGCGCTCAGAAGGCCCAGGAAACGAAGATCGCCTGTGAATTCGGCCAATTCTGAGACTCCTACTTTTTAGGAAATTTTGCTTTTTCGATTTTTCATTTTTGGCATTTTCGGACCAAACAAGGTTCCCTATTTTTTAGGGTTTGCTTTTTCTATTTTTAGAAAGTTTATATTTTTGGAAAGTTTCTATTTTTGGAAAGTTTCTATATTTAGAAAGGTCCCGAGTTCCAAAAACGCACTCAGAAGTTCAAAAAACTTGATAGAACTCTCAGAAAATCAAAGAGAAAATTTGAAAAATTATTGAAAAATCTGGAAAAACAGTCAAAAAGCATGAAAAATCAGACCAAAAACATTCAAATTCTGGAAAATCAGGTCAAAACCAGTCAGATCTGAAGGTTGAAATCATGGAAAATCAACTCTTAAAAGATGAAATTTGTGAAAAATTTGTTCAAGTCTGAAATTCGCCATGGGAAAGGTCCTTGCATTGTGGGAAGGAAAGATGAAAGGAAGTCTGGAAGTTCATGAAGCTTGCCCAGCAGCAAAGAGGAATGTCCAAGACTAAGGCAAAGTCCGCCATGCTCATCCCAAGATCCTCCAAAGTCCGCCATGTTTAAAGAAGGATGTCCAAAAAAGTTGTGAAGTCCGCCATGCTAATCCTAAGATCCTCCAAAGTCCGCCATGTTTAAAGAAGGATGTCCAAAAGAGTTGTGAAGTCCGCCCTCAACATCCTAGCATCATCCAAAGTCCGCCATGCAGCAAAGAGGAATGTCCAAGAGGCTGATGAAGTCCGCCATGCCTTCAAAAGGAAGTGCCAAAAGGTTGTGAAGTCCGCCCAAGCATATCCTAGACCCATCTAAAGTCCGCCATCCACAAGAAAGGAAGTGCAAGAGGGTTCTAAAGTCCGCCTTCACTTGGAAGTTGCCTTGGAAAGTCCGCCTAGGCATGTAGAAGAAGAAAAAATCAAAAATTTTGCTAAGTATTGATGCCTACCAAGGGGAATTTCGAAATTTTGCTAGGTGTGAAAGCCTAAAAGGGTGGAGAATCATTTCCAAAGGGATAAAATGTTGAGACAAATGCTAAGAAGCTTTGAAGTCTGCCCTAGAAAAGAGGGACATCCAAGATGCTAATAAAGTCCGCCATATACTTGGAAGAGGTTAGCAAGGTGTCAAAGAAGTCCGCCATACTTGTCCAAGGTGCTAAAGAGGTCCCCCTAGGCACATGAAGGGATAAAATAATGATTTTTGCTAAGTGTTGGTGCCTACCAAGGGAAAATTCGTATATCTGCCTAAGTATAGAGGCTAAAGGATAAAAAAATTGAGATTTTTGACTAAGTGTCATGACACTTTCGAGAGGTTAAGTGCCAAGTTTGGGAGGGCAAGTGCTAGAGGAAGTTTGGATATGGCGAAGAATAAAATGAAGTATTCCTAGCACAAAAGTGGAAGAGAAATTAAATTTGCCTAAGTATGGTTGTCTGGAGAAAATGTTGAGAAATTGACAACTTTGGCCGAAGAAAAATGCACAAGGCAAGGAGAAAGGAAGGATCGCCCTTGGCCAGAAGGAGGAAGAATTTGTCAAGCGTCAAAGAAATTCGCCCGATGAAGACATCCAGACAAGGATTTTGCCTAGAAAAATTCAACTGAGCAAGAGAAAATTCGACTTTGGCAGAAGAAAATAGGCTCAGTGCTATTAAAATTTCGCCTCGGCAAAGAAAAATAGGGATCTGGCGATAAAATTTTCAACGGAATGGTTTAAATTTTGACTTGGCTAGGCGACATTACGGACAAAATCGGAAAATAAACTTTTAGCCAAAGAAATCGAAGAGAAAATCGAAATAGCCATGGGTCCAAAACGAAAGGGTTGTAATAAATTAAAATATTTTTAATATTTTAACAATTTATTTTCAACTACTTGGAAATTTAAAATGCCTTGGACAAAATCAAATTTGCCAGACGAGAATTGGAAGGAAGTACAGTACGCCAAGCAGAGATGAAATCCGACGGGCAAAATTAAATTCGCCATGAATTTAATTAAATATTTAATGTTTTCTTTTAAAAATTCGAAAAATCAAAGATAAACATTAAGCAAAAGTCAAATTTTTGAAGATCAGTGAGATTTGCCCGGATAAGCTCGAGACTGAGTCTATTCGAAAAATAAAAGGAAACTTGCCTGTTTGAATAAATGAAAACAAATCGAGATCGAGAGAGAAGATGGCAGTTGCTAAAATGAATTCAATCCTTCAGCATTATAATGAGTTTCAGCAACTCATTTTTTCACACACAACTGAAGAGAAATTTAATCTTTCTCGAAATTATTAGGCAATTGGTTGATCAATAGGCAAAGTCGAATTTTCCAGAAGGTGAAATAGTGTTATGCTGAAGAATTTTCGCAGGAAAGAGAAGAGATTTATTGAAAGCTGAAATTCTTCTGTGCAAGAGGGGCGCACTTCTTCTAAAAATCAGATTTTTTAAATCTGATTTGCATCCAATACTTCTTCATTGAGGTTTGATGTTCCGTCAAGTTGATTTGCTATCTCTTTTCTGTCCTTTCATCTTGACGAAGTTCTGGCGAAATTTTCAACTTCATCCAATTTACTTTCAGCTTGCTTTTTTGCAACAATTTAATTATTTAAACAGCTGAAAGTAAATTTTTGAATCCAAGGCATGAGATTTAATTATTTGAAAAAGTCTTTGTATTAATGTTAATCTTTTGGACTGCAGGTTGACGACCACGGCAGGCGAACCATCAAAGAAGCTGAAAATGAAGTTTGCCAGCAAGGGTGCTCAACGAGAGACCAAAGTCATTTCAAAATAGAAGAATGTCGTGGACACCGATCTCGGACACGTCGACTTTGATGAGTTTAAGAAAAGAGTGTATGGGCAGAAGGGAAAATTCGACTTTGGCAGAAGAAAATAGGCTCAGTGCTATTAAAATTTCGCCTCGGCAAAGAAAAATAGGGATCTGGCGATAAAATTTTCAATGGAATGGTTTAAATTTTGACTTGGCTAGGCGACATTACGGACAAAATCAGAAAATAAACTTTTAGCCAAAGAAAACGAAGAGAAAATCGAAATAGCCATGGGTCCAAAACGAAAGGGTTGGAATAAATTAAAATATTTTTAATATTTTCACAATTTATTTTCAACTACTTGGAAATTTAAAATGCCTTGGACAAAATCAAATTTGCCAGACGAGAATTGGAAGGAAGTACAGTACGCCAAGCAGAGATGAAATCCGATGGGCAAAATTAAATTCGCCATGAATTTAATTAAATATTTAATGTTTTCTTTTAAAAATTCGAAAAATCAAAGATAAACATTAAGCAAAAGTCAATTTTTTGAAGATCAGTGAGATTTGCCCGGATAAGCTCGAGACTGAGTCTATTCGAAAAATAAAAGGAAACTTGCCTGTTTGAATAAATGAAAACAAATCGAGATCGAGAGAGAAGATGGCAGTTGCTAAAATGAATTCAATCCTTCAGCATTATAATGAGTTTCAGCAACTCATTTTTTCACACACAACTGAAGAGAAATTTAATCTTTCTCGAAATTATTAGGCAATTGGTTGATCAATAGGCAAAGTCGAATTTTCCAGAAGGTGAAATAGTGTTATGCTGAAGAATTTTCGCAGGAAAGAGAAGAGATTTATTGAAAGCTGAAATTCTTCTGTGCAAGAGGGGCGCACTTCTTCTAAAAATCAGATTTTTTAAATCTGATTTGCATCCAATACTTCTTCATTGAGGTTTGATGTTCCGTCAAGTTGATTTGCTATCTCTTTTCTGTCCTTTCATCTTGACGAAGTTCTGGCGAAATTTTCAACTTCATCCAATTTACTTTCAGCTTGCTTTTTTGCAACAATTTAATTATTTAAACAGCTGAAAGTAAATTTTTGAATCCAAGGCATGAGATTTAATTATTTGAAAAAGTCTTTGTATTAATGTTAATCTTTTGGACTGCAGGTTGACGACCACGGCAGGCGAACCATCAAAGAAGCTGAAAATGAAGTTTGCCAGCAAGGGTGCTCAACGAGAGACCAAAGTCATTTCAAAATAGAAGAATGTCGTGGACACCGATCTCGGACACGTCGACTTTGATGAGTTTAAGAAAAGAGTGTATGGGCAGAAGGGAAAATTCGACTTTGGCAGAAGAAAATAGGCTCAGTGCTATTAAAATTTCGCCTCGGCAAAGAAAAATAGGGATCTGGCGATAAAATTTTCAACGGAATGGTTTAAATTTTGACTTGGCTAGGCGACATTACGGACAAAATCGGAAAATAAACTTTTAGCCAAAGAAAACGAAGAGAAAATCGAAATAGCCATGGGTCCAAAACGAAAGGGTTGGAATAAATTAAAATATTTTTAATATTTTAACAATTTATTTTCAACTACTTGGAAATTTAAAATGCCTTGGACAAAATCAAATTTGCCAGACGAGAATTGGAAGGAAGTACAGTACGCCAAGCAGAGATGAAATCCGACGGGCAAAATTAAATTCGCCATGAATTTAATTAAATATTTAATGTTTTCTTTTAAAAATTCGAAAAATCAAAGATAAACATTAAGCAAAAGTCAAATTTTTGAAGATCAGTGAGATTTGCCCGGATAAGCTCGAGACTGAGTCTATTCGAAAAATAAAAGGAAACTTGCATGTTTGAATAAATGAAAACAAATCGAGATCGAGAGAGAAGATGGCAGTTGCTAAAATGAATTCAATCCTTCAGCATTATAATGAGTTTCAGCAACTCATTTTTTCACACACAACTGAAGAGAAATTTAATCTTTCTCGAAATTATTAGGCAATTGGTTGATCAATAGGCAAAGTCGAATTTTCCAGAAGGTGAAATAGTGTTATGCTGAAGAATTTTCGCAGGAAAGAGAAGAGATTTATTGAAAGCTGAAATTCTTCTGTGCAAGAGGGGCGCACTTCTTCTAAAAATCAGATTTTTAAATCTGATTTGCATCCAATACTTCTTCATTGAGGTTTGATGTTCCGTCAAGTTGATTTGCTATCTCTTTTCTGTCCTTTCATCTTGACGAAGTTCTGGCGAAATTTTCAACTTCAACCAATTTACTTTCAGCTTGCTTTTTTGCAACAATTTAATTATTTAACAGCTGAAAGTAAATTTTTGAATCCAAGGCATGAGATTTAATTATTTGAAAAAGTCTTTGTATTAATGTTAATCTTTTGGACTGCAGGTTGACGACCACGGCAGGCGAACCATCAAAGAAGCTGAAAATGAAGTTTGCCAGCAAGGGTGCTCAACGAGAGACCAAAGTCATTTCAAAATAGAAGAATGTCGTGGACACCGATCTCGGACACGTCGACTTTGATGAGTTTAAGAAAAGAGTGTATGGGCAGAAGGGACTTCCCACACCGATAGCCAAACGGATAGTCAGAAACGGGATATTTCAGGCAGCTGGATTCCCACCGGCAATGGATTGTGCAGAACTGATGGTGGAGTGTGCTCTCCACTATGATGCTCAGAAGAGACAGATCATCGCACCTGATGGAAGAATCTTGGCACACTTGGGCAAAGTGGCAATCCAGGAAACCTTCGGCATCCCGGAACATTCACGGACGGTCTATAAGACCAAGGAAGAAGCCAAAAGATTATATGACAGCCAACCAGATTTGTGCGCCACAATAGTCAATAAAGTATGGATGGACAAGCCTAAGCCATCAATCAAGAAGATGCCCAAGAGACCTCGCCGGACAAACTTCAAAGAGGATTTTGGAGATATCATACTGATGCTGAACAGAATAGCCGGCAACCCACAAGGCGCCTTTTTCGAAAGCTAGATGTACTATTTCATAGACGAGATCACTTCTGGCGTCAAAATGTTCAATTGGTCACAGATGATAAGTGACAACCTCCACGAACAATTGATCAACCTCGAAGAGACTAAGTCTTTTCATATGAGTTCGTATGTTGTATACCTGTTGGCCAGATCATACAAGTATCCAGGATTGATTTGCAAGGGCAGAATTGGCAACGGGGAGAACGAACTCAGGCCTTACGACTGTTACCCACAACTCCAATTGAAGGAGAAGACCCACTTCAGGAGGGTGCATGATGCCTTCCTAATGCATATTACCAGAAAGCTTCAAGGAGGAGTGCATCAAAGGCTGAGCCACGAGGCGAAAAGTCTTATCAGTAAATATGGGTCTTGGTTCATCCAGTTCCCGAAGTTCACATATGTCAGGATCCAGGGATTTACTGGAAATCCCTATAAATTGCCCATCTATCCGACAAATCGGATGATCCTGCTCGAGGTCCTGAGACAGTTGGAGGAGTATCAGAACATCCAAAGACCAACCAAGAAGGCATCTGTCACATTCCCATTTTTCATCGGGAACATGTTGGAGTATTGTCCATCAGCACAGGCAGCTGAGAGTGCAAGGTTGGAGATCCAGTGGTATCCCTTTACAGCCTACAAGTCCAGGGTCAACTTCGACCCACATCATAATATCCGGACAGTAGAAGGAAGAAAGTATAAGCACAGAATGGAACTCGAAGATTTTTGGGCAAATGCTGCCGATGAGTATGAAGTCAGACGAAGAATGTGGTCCAGGATGCCACTAGATTTCATGAGGGCAATTGAGTTTTGTCGGGTGCCTGATCAGTTACAAGATGATGGGAACCACATCCAGCCACGCTTTGAGGAAAGCCAACCTCTTCCTCCAGTGAAATGGTCAGAACCTGAGCACGCAGACTTGGCAACACTAATGAGACCAGTGACTAAGTACTCTCAGTGGTAGGTTGACTACCATGCCCAAGAATTAAGACAGAGAGGAATTACGCTCACATATGATCTACTGAGCGAGTCAGAGTCATATTCTTCTAATGTCGGTGCATCCCATCAGGACTTGGTCGGGATCGGAGAGAAAAGGAAGGAAATAGTCCTAAGTACAGAGCCTGCTTCCAAGAAGCATAAGGGAGAACCTTCTCGTTCGGCAGCATCCCAGAACCTTGATGAGCTGGTGGCTACTATAGACGAGTCCTTGGTAGAGATGCTTGAACCTCCTACAGTTCAAGAGGAAAATATTGAACCTATTCAGCTAGATGATGAAGAGCCTCCGTCACCTACGGGCACGGAAATCTTAGGTTCAGACAATGAGATAGAAGCTCGGAACAATGACTTCGAGGAGGGAATGATTTCCGCTCTCAGAGGAGTTGTGGATGTTCCGAATGAAGAAGAGATTCAGGTCGAGGATGGGATTGAACAGCCGACCATTCCAGAGTGGTTGTTGGAGAGAATGAAGATCCAGGTACCTGCAGAAGCTCAAGAAAGGAGGATGATACTGCCGATTTCTTGGCGAGATTGGAGCAAGTCGCAATCAAGAAGCCTGCCAAGAAATTCTCCACCATTCAGAGGAATGAGACAGGCAACCGTTCCGTGCACATTGCAGTACCCACGGTGGACAAGCCACAGGACAAGATCACTCCTCAAGAGTATGCTATAACCACTGTTGACCTTGGCCCGACCTCGAAAGGTCAAGAAGTAGAGGAGTTAGATAATTCCGTCTCGACCATCAAAGCGAGACTGGAAAAGGAAGTGGCTAAGAAGAAGGAGTATAAGAAGGAGGTCGAACATCTCAAGGAATATATACAGCATTTGACCCAGCCACTTGATCAGGGTAATGCGATTGTTCCTCCTCTCCTCAATTCATCACAGGAGGTGACCAAGGATGTCGAGTACAGAATGGTGACGGCCAAGGAAGCCCAGGACTGGATGGCGAGCGAAGGCACAGAAGCGGCATTGTTCATGGAAAAGCTGGCACTTGCTTATGGGCAAACCTCATGCTTCCTTTCCAGACTTATGGATATGGCGGAAACATGGGAAGGTATTCCGGATATGCAGGAGAGGCTTATTCCATGCCTCAGGCTATTGAAGAACACTCCAAGAGAGGAGTTGGTCAGCAGGAAGGTGATTGCTGCAGGAGCAGCATATGATTTCAATCACTGGTTTTGGGCAGTAACTATACGTAGGGAAGTTTTGGAGAAGGCAAAAGTGGATGGACTTAGAATCAAGGAGCAGGTAAAGGACATCCGAGAGAAGATTCACATAACAACTGCAGAAATGTTTGATCAAGAGATTGTCCAAGAAAAGGATATGCAGCTGGAGGAGTTGAAACGAAAGGTTCAAAAAGTTTTCTTCTCGACTACTGGACCACTTCTAAGAAAGGATTTTGCGAAGGTGGCAAGTCTTTTGGCCATCCGGAATGACTTTAGGAAGCAGGAAGCAGAATGGGCGAATACCTTTGCCAAATGTGCAGAGAACTTGGATGAGCTTGAATTCCGGATCAGCATGCTGCCACCTGTCACGATGGAGGAGGTCATTGCAGTAGTGTCCAGATTCATAGAACGTGATGCTTCTTAGAAGGATAAGGACGCCTCTCCTAGAATATAGCTTTAACTGCCTCTCTACTGATAGTTTACTAGTTGATGACTCTTGTTATTTTGGGAAACCCTAATTAGGGTTTGGTTGTAATAATCTTGGCCGTTAATCTTGTTTTAATCTCGGCCCTTCATTTCATTTTTGAAACTCTATATAAACTTATGCTCTCTCACTTTCATTTGTGTGGAGACAGCATATGAGATTGTTGCATTGAGACTATTTCGAATAATAAAAGCTCTTGAGCATGATTTGCCTTGAATAACTTCTTATTATCAAATAGTAAGCGAGGTTGCATATCTTCTTCCGCCATAGATTAAAGTTAAAGTTAGATTAAGTAGAATTTGCTTCGAAAGTTTGTTAATTGAATGAAAGATCGATCGTATTGATTCAATGGTGAAGTGTAGCTCATACTTTCTTCGAATGGATGATTTGCATTCGATGCGTAAAGTTAGCCTGAGCTCTTAATTGTGGAAACTTAACTTCAGCCTCATTCGAGGTTTGAAAATTATTATCACAACCCTTGAAGATTGCACCCATTTTGCGTATGTTGTCCTGCAGGAGGCGAAACAAAGTGTGGTTTATTCCCTTCACCGAATCCTTATTGTCTCTTGAGTTCTTAGGCATAGACTAGATTCTCCTAAACCCTATCCTTTTGCCATTTTTTTTGAGATCCATTGAAAGTCCTAATCGAGAGCCTTTAATGATAAATTCCCTAAGTCCGAACTTGTGAAGATTTTCTTACGTAAGTCCCCTTGTTTATTACCAGCATATCACAATGGCCATTGAGCTTATCCACACGTCGAGACCCGACTAAAGAAACCTTGGAATCGCCATATGATCTTCTCGCAATCTTAGCATACGCGGTGGTTTTTCAAGAGAGGATAGAGTGTCTTTGGACATTTTATTCTGAAGTGTTCGGTGGATGATAAAACGTACATCAACAGGCCTTCAGTGGCAGTAGTCAAGGGTAAAGAGCCTATGCAGATGGTGGAGGTAGATATAAGAGCCACAGATGCCACTGTGCAAGATTAATTATGGATATGCAGAAGATATGCAAGTTTTGTCAGGATCTTCAACTGGTGATAAAGCACGTGTTAATCTCCTAGCATAAAGGTGTCATGAAACTGACAAGTGGGTATACTATGCCCCTCTTGGAGAAAGTTGGTGCCAGCTGTGCAGTGTGCAGAGTTGATTCATTATTTCAAATTCTATGCCTTGGAGCCTGCAGTGGGTCCCATTGTGCCCTCTGTTGAGTTGGTTGCAGTGTCAAGCAATGGTGCTTATAGCAGGGTTCTCAACCAGTGCTTGAATCTCCTCCTACAGATGGAATGGCACATTGGGTTGTGTCTCACTTGCCCTAGATAATGTTAATCAGGCTGTCTTGTTTTGTTTTGGTTGATCAATCAGTTAGTAAAGGTTCATTAATATATTTTCCTGATAGTTATTGGATATGGGTTGTTTTGTAGTATTTTATATAGGCAGGTGTGTTCTGCTATTTTCTGTAGATGGGTTGGTAATACTGTTATGCTGCTGTTGCATGTTTAACTGTAATATATTAGTTATGGGAGGGGCCCCTTTAATAGAGCCCCACAAATTATTTAAAAGAAGTATTGCAATGATATGGATATCTAGAGTTGCTATTGATTGCATTATGATATAGATGGCAGTTCCTAGTTTAGGTTGAGGCTTGGCTTTATTTACACAAACCAGCTGAGAAAAATTGAAAAAAATATAGAGATTTTTCAAGCAAATTTGTCACATGTTTTAGAAAACAAAGTCTTTGAAACGACGACTCAAGGAATGCAGTGCCATGAAATAAGATTAATGAAGAATATATACAAACCGGAATTATTGATAAAGGCTTGAATATTCTTAAGAAAATTTATTTAACAAGTGTAAAGTTAAATTAAAATATAGCAACCTTTAGCAGCATCCTCCAGAGAACCAAAATGGAAGGGGCATGGGCATACATCAAAATATAATTGAAATCTGCATTTTGTCAAATATTTTAATTGTGATTGTACTGATAATCATGTATGTGAACTGTGAAAGGCTGCTGAAAGCAAGTGAATTCTGACAAAATGCTTTAGAGAAGTGTGATATCGATGAATAGAATCACTTGTGTTAGCTATCACAGATTAGACCAGGTATACCTTGATTTGTTCTACTAAAAAAAGCTAGAAAAAAGTATTGATTTTTTTAAGGCACCCAATTGATCATAAGGGAGAAATTTAAAGTTTCTTTTTGTTTTGATTTTCTAAAGGTTTCAAAGGCACCCTGTTCATCTTTCCAGTGCATGAAGAGAATAGACAAAGGATTTAAAGTCAAGAAAGAAAATGATAAAGGTGAATGGGAGGTTTCAGAGGCTAGTTTCAGATCTTAAATCCATGAGGGAGTACCTTCACTGATTCAGAATGGATTCCCTTCATCATTTGCAAACTGGGTCACCAATACATGGATACCCTGAGTACACAAGGGTGAAAAGAATAAGAAAAAGCAGTGGGCATTATATGAAGTAGATCATTGCAAGTTGAAGAAAATGTGCCCTCCAGGTGAGGGATGTGAGTGATGTAAAATATATATGTAGTCATAGAGATTTGCATTGAGCACTGTACCATGGCAAGGCTATCTAAACAACCACCCCGGGAAGCAGAAATAGGGACAGAAAATCCTCTGCCCATCCTCCCTCTCTATCCTCACTTTTTAAAAATTTTGAGGACATCCGCCTTTGGGAACTAATAGTTGGAGATGGCCTGTCATCCCCAAAGTCCCTCTGGCATCCACCAAGAGCATGAAGCCATCCCTCAACCATCAAAAAAGTTATAAGCAAAAAAAAAATTAAAAAAAAAATTTATACATAGAGATATGGGAACTGTAAGGCCCCACAACCTAAATATTTGCACTTTACAGGGAAGGAAAACTTAAAGGATACTGTCATATTAAAAAATTACATTATATCATTATGATATCATCCAATTGATTATTGTATTATTTCTTTTAACTTACTTTAAACTATTTTTAATTTTAAATTTTACTATTATTTTATTAGCAATCTCCAAAATCTAGCATTATTTTGCCATTCCCAAATCCCAAGCCCTGCACCCCCTGGTCCCAGAAACTCAGAGAAACACTGGCATTGACCCACAATCTGTACAGCGATTTGTATTTGACAAACTATCTGTGAATAAATTTCAGATAAGATTTCTGTTAATCTAAAATCTATAGGGCAGTTTGCAGTAGACCCATAATCTGAAGGTGTTGAACCATGGGGGTTTTGACATGGACGATGATATACATATGGATGTTCAGCTAATGGCTAAACATTAATGTGAATGACGTTATCAAAACTACTTCAGAAGAACCATAAAAGTAAAAGGATGACAGGAGAGTGATATACAAGTGAAAGAATCAGATGTTAGTAGTGTCAATAAACCTATACAGAAAGAAGAACATGTTACAAATAGAAATCTGAGTTATATACAGTTTGAGTTGAACAAGCACCCATTATTGATGGCTCTAACTCAAAGGTTGCAATCAGTCCAGAGAGGATTTTCAGTACAAGTGGCATGTCATGGGTCATTTTGCCCATGCAATTGGTAGCAGCAAAGATATAGTGAACACATAAGAAATGAAAAAAAAGTTAAGACACCAACACATCGTTGTAATCCAGAAATTTGTTGGTTTTGAAATTCCATGTAATAATTCCAACCATTCCATTGATTTAGTAACGTAAGTTCAGCAATAGACTCAAACCAAAATTTCACAACTTTGATTCCAATTTCATCAAGTGGAGTTCAGATTTAAGTTATGGCTCAAAACATATTATTTTCTTTCAGTTATGACTCAACATATTATTTTCTTTCAAAGTCATGAATGAATAGGTATTTCAGTTCCTTCTGGAAAAACAAGTATAGTTTCCTTTCCTGTTTATTTCATGGGACAAATTATTTCAGCTTGAGAGCAGCAGGTCAAAGCCCAAGCATGACCAATTAAATGGTAATAAGCACTTTGTTTCTGTTCCCTATTTGCCTATCCTGAGGCTAATCGGACAAAGTGTTCTGAGTTATAGTTAATTCTGGAACTGAACAAAACATTCTACCAGAAAACAAAAATGACAGGATATTTTCTCAACCACATCATGCCTCTTCAAAAGACGATGTCACATGTTTTCATCCAGTAATCTGTGCATCATCTTGGGCTTCATATGAAGAGAAGAGTATTTAAGATAGCCATAACCAAACAAGGTAAAATGTGTGTGAGACATCAAACTTGGCACGCTAAAGCAACTATAGCTCATGTTCTAAAGTTCAGTCCTGTCTGAAGCATAGTGGCAAAAATCTTTCTTGGGCTTGGCTCGTCAAACCAAATGATAAAAGTTTTTTCAATTAATTGAAAAATTAAAAATAGCTGATATTTAAATAAAAATTAATGCAGATGCATCCCAGGTCAGCCCCCAATCCTGCACCTGATGGAGATAGGGATCCTGACTTCTGGAGTCCTAAGGGGCTTGACTCTAAAGAAGCGCACAGAACAGAGCCTCAGAAAAAAGGCACAAGTGTGCAGGAAAGACCAAATGCAGGTTTGGTGCAAAAATTGGAGATTGTGTGTGAGGGGGTACAAAGAGAAGTAAAGAAGGCAGTAAGGAGCACACATGAAGAAGATTGGGCAATGGGCACAGAGATAGGGCATGTGCATCAAAAGGAAGCTGGAAGCAAGAAGGCATGACAATGAGGAGCACGCACATAGGCTGAACAAAACAGCTTGCAAGTGGGCACAAATGGATGGCCAAGTGCAAGGAACGGGCAAGAAAAAGCCAAAGATTGCAAGTTATGGAGCTCAAAGGAAGTGCACAATGACACATTTGGATGGATGACAACAAGGCAGGTTCGCATTAGTGCACAGGAAGAGTTTGAATTGCCATCCACAAAGCAGCTTAGGACAGGCATCAGAACAGACATGAAGTCACAGGAAAATTAATACAGACTGTAGGTAGGTAAAAGTGAAATTAGGTTGCATGGTAATTTGGGCAGCAAAAGGTGGAGTGTCGGAAGTTTGAAATCCCACATGGTTAGTGTGGCTGTTGAAAGTTAATGGGTATGAGAGTTCATAAACTAGTTTTGAAAACCAATCCTGGCAAAGGGTAGACTGTAGTTAGAGTAAGAGGGAGAGAGTTCCAAGTTTGTAGACTGGACGGTGAGTTCAAGAGTCGAGGGCTCCCTTGTAAAGTGAGAGATTAAACCCCACTGTAATCTATAACCATTCTACAAATGAATGAAAATAGCATTGTTTTATTTTATTTCTATTGTGGTAGTAGTTTTCATTTCTGCCATGCAGCTGTCTGTGTATTGTGGTTAGGCTGCATGTCTAGGCTACTCTTCACAGGCATGCATAGGCCTATTTGCATCATATGGTATCAGAGCTTAGAAGATAGCTCTAGGAGCAATCGATTCAACGAAGGTGGACCATGTAGGTTTGCAAGTGGAGGACTTGTGGAAGTGGTTTCACAGCAGAGGTGCCCTTGTAGGATTGTGACTTAGGGATTCCCAACAGTAGATGACTTACGGTTGCAGGCAGAGGAGGAACTTGCATACAGCAAGTCAAAGAGGGGACTAAATTCAAAAACGAGTTGTAGCGAGGAGGTTTATTGCAGCAGAAGTATGTGCAAGCAAAAATGAGGGTTATAGAAAGGGAAACATTGCAAAAAGGCAACTGAAGGTCATTGGAGAAGGCATGTGATTTGGATCCGGGTAGAAATCTAAAAGAAAGAGCAATGAGGTAAGGTAATGGAATTGCTAACTAAAGGATGTTGGATAAGGGGTGAAGGGTTGTGTTGTGACCTTTTTCACACCTCGCCCCATTCAAAATGGGGACCCCCCTAAATTTTTGCTCCATTCGGGTCTTTTGGCTTTGCTTTTTGGTCTGTCTCTCTCGGTCTGTTCTTCCTACCTGATAGTGTACTTACCATTTGACCTGGATTTGAATTATGACTAAGTCTGGAACGTTTTTCTAGTGGATTAGGGTTTATAATCTTCAGACTGCTTTGAGGTCAAATTGAGTTGGTTGGTCTATCCCTGAGCTTAGCACTGCTATCAGAATGCTTTCAGCAGGCTCCCTCAAAATTTTCACTGAATTTTGCAACCTTTCAATTTTTAGTAAGTGTCAATTTAGGGTTTGTTTTCTCAAGATTTTCACGTTCTGACAATGACACTACATTCTGAGCACTTTGAACTCATCACTAGCAAAATTTGGGCAGAAATGGACGACTTGCTATTTTTAGCAGTCCAACTTCCAGAGCAAATTCTAGGATTTATATGCAAAATTTTCAGATGCATGTCTGGATATTCTTTGTGGGTTTTTCGATACCTTCGCAGTGATATGACATGCAAAACAGGAAATCAACTTTCAGCATTCAGCCTTCAGAAGCTGTAATTAGGGTTTGCATGCAAGTTTTCTCAGCGCATGCCGGCATATTCTTTTTGGGTTTTCCAAGAGCTTCGCGACGATGTAACATGCAAGCAAAACTGATCACTTTTCTAAAACTTGCTATTTTTAGCCAGTGCTTGCATGTTGATGATTTTTCTGGGTTTTTCAAGATCTCTCGGGCAATGTGACATGCAAAATCATCTGATAACTGGTTGGTCACTTTTTCAGCTACTTTCTATTTTTAGCAGGTACACTCCGGCAGCTACCCCACACTTCAGAATCACGAACACGGTAACATGTAGCAAAAACGAGGTCAAACGGAGCTCATTTGGGACACATGCTGGAAAATTAGGGTTTCGAGCTTCGGGACTCAAACGTCAAAATTTCCAAAACTAAAGTATCCACCAAGATCAGTATCCTTCAAGGAATCTACTAGCAAAATTTGAAGGAAAACGGAGCACTTACTATTTTTAGTAAGGCGTTCCTGAGGCCGGCTATAAATAGAAAGTCAACATCCAGTCTCAGTTTGGACAGGCAAGTTTACCAATGTAGGGCACGACATCCAAATTTCAACATGAACGGAGCTAAGGAAGTCTCAAAAGCAAGCACCTACTATAAATAGCAAGCCACTCCAGAAACATGCCAGAAATAGCAGGTCAGCACGAAGCGTCAGCATAAACAGGTCAAGCAGATGAAGGAAACCCCTTGGCACGAATTTCAAGTCAAACAAGATTGCAGAGGATGGAAAATCAGACACTTGCTATTTTTAGCAGGTTGGTGCTGAGGAATTAGGGTTTCCCAAATTCAAGAACAGGACACGACAGTCATGTAAATGCAACATCTAGCCACGATCCCCACATCTCACGCATTCAGCACGTGAAATTTGAAGGCATTTTGAGCAATGGCTATTTTTAGTAAGTTGCTAAAAATAGCAGGTACAAGTTGGCATCAGGCCCCGACAACTCAATTACATCTCGAAAGTTGAAACGAAGCAAAATCAGGCTTTTCAAAGTCAAAAGTCAATTCAAAGCACAAAATGTGGGGAACTTTCTAAAATAGAAAGTCAGGGAAAGCTAGGGTTAGCAAGAGAAAATCATTCTAAATTTGGCAAAGGCATGAAATACATCAAGTTTGGTAATTTTTCAAGTCCAGCATCGAAATTCGCCTTAAAAGGCTAAAGACAGATAAAAAAATTCTACCAAGGCAAAAATGAAGGCTCACAGGTCAAAGTGTTACAAATTTGAAGTTGACCCCTCCACATGCGCCTAGGGACTTGGAGGATAAAATTTATCAAGTGGTCAAAATTGAAAGTCCAAAGGGTTATATGCGCCCAGGGTAAGAAAGGTGTTAAAGTGTTGAGATTGAAAGCTTAACACATGAGGTGCGCCCCCAATTGAAAGAAGCCCCTATTGAATGCGCCCACTTAATAGCATGAGTTAAGAAATCTCTAAGGCATAAAAATGAAAGCTTACCCTTTGATATGCGCCTAGACTTGGAAGGAGCATTAAAAAATTTCCTAAGTGTGAGGTATCAAATGCGCCCAGGCTAGAGTTGAAATTAGAAGTGTCAAGAGTGGCAAATTAAAAGCAAGCATACCAAAATGCGCCCTCAAAATGAAAGCTCACCCATTGATATGTGCCCTACTTCAAGGAGGAAGTAATAAAAGTTTCTAAGGCGTGGAGAATTAAAAGTAAAGGGTCTCAAATGTGCCCAAATATTGAAGCTCAACATGTTATATGCACTTTGAGGAGGAGTGTGAAAATTAGACTAAGGCGTTAAAATGAGAGCCCATGGTGTGAAATGCGCCTAGCCTTGAGAATGATGGAAAGTAAAATTTGACTAAGTCATTAAGCTGAAACCTCAAGTGGTCATTTGTGCCTAAGGTGAAGAAGGGCCTCTAGAAATATTCTAAGTTAGAAAGTGAAAGGTTACCCATGATATGCGCCTGGAAGAAGTGGAGGTATATTGAGAATTTTCGAAGTGTCCAAAGCTGAAAGTTACCCCTCTCAAGCGCGCCCCCATTTGAGGCTTCCCCTACCAAATGCGCCTTAAGAAGAAGTTGAAGCTTGAAATTTATCCAAGGCAATAAAATGGAAGAACAACCTCTCATTTGCGCCCAGCCTTGAAAAGGGTAAAGACGTCTAAATCATGATGATATGCGCCTGGATTCTTCAAGTTGGAAAGTGAAAGCTACCCCTTTCATATGCACCCCCATTTAAAAGCAAACCCATTGATTTGCGCCCTTGAGACAACATGAAAGAATATACACTAAGGCGTTTAAAGGCAAAAGCCCATAGTATGATATGCGCCCTTGAAGGAAACTTAAGTGTTGGAGAAATGCAAGTTGGAGATCTTATATGTGCCTGGAGGGCTTAAGTTAGTAAAATTTCTAAGTGTTAGAAAGTGAAAGGTTACCCATGATATGTGCCTTGAGAAGGAGGTAGTGATTTTTTTTTTAAATGTGGAAAATTTGAATACACATGGGTCCATATGCGCCTAAGCCCAAGGTGATTTTAATGATTGGAAGAAAATCAATGGCGTGTAATTTAGCTTGAAAGGGGGGAATTTAATTTCCTAAGGCAAATATTCAAAAAAACGAAGTGAAAGGGTTGATTTGCACTATGGGAAGAATAAGTATTAAACGTTGAAAAAATTAAATGTTTCCCCTTGATCGCACTTGGCATGGTGATTTTCTACAAAATTCAATGGCATTTAAAAATTTCTCTGGGCAAATAAAGTAAAATTCGCCTAAGTCAGAGAAATAAATTAAAATTTAATTTAATTATTTTCCAAAGTTTTAAATTAAATTCCCCCTTAAATTTGGACACAAACTTTTTAAAGTTGGAAGATTTTAATTGCGGGGAATTTATTTTGGAGTTATTATAGATGGAAAATAACTTTGCCTAGCCGTTTTAAAATGTTGACAATGAAATGAATAAATTTCTAGAATAAAATTAGAAGGCATTTAAATTAAATTTTAAATTTTAAATATGCCATTTTAAAAGCGGTGAGATTATTTTAAACTGAAGTAAATTTTAAATGATTTTTCTCGAAATTACTTCAGTCAGCTGGAAGTAACTGGCAGTCGGAAGGGAAATTTCAAATTTAAAATGAGGAAAGAATCTCCCGGAATAGTAAATTGCTATGACGATTGTAAGACAGCTGGAATATTCTCTCTTAAAATTAGAAAATCTCTAAGTCATGATGGAGAGAATTAATGGCATTTGCTAAAATAAGCACCAGCTTTCAATTATAAAAACCTCAAAGTTTTCATTTCTATTCACAAAATTAGAAGCTGAGATTTGTGCTGGAGAGCTGAAAGTGATTGTTGAGCTGTGTGAGATTTTCTGGAGTTAATTTATTGCTGATTGTTTAAAGTTGCCGAAAGTGAGAGGAAGTGTTGAGTTCGATTTTTCAAGAAGTTTGAGTTTCTCGAGATTTGGAGTTGCTAAATGCTGAGAAAGAATCAAGTTTGAAGTAGAAGTTGTTGAAGTTGAGAATTTTATTTCTCCAAGTTGCTGAAAGTAAGTTTGAAAGTTGCTGAAATTTAAAATTTTCGAAGTTGCTGAGATTTAAAATTTTTGAAGTTGCTGAGACTTGAAGTATTTTCCGAAGTTGAGATTGCTGAAATTATTTCTTTCGAAGAGCTGAAATTATTTTGGCTGCAAATTGCTGAAGTTCGGAGTTTTATATTTCGAAGTTTAAATTTATCAAGGTTTGGAGTTGAAGTTTTACTGCTGGAGTTATTAATTTTATTTTCTTTTCGCAGCCAACTCCATTTGCCAGCCATCTCACGAAGTTTTTATTTTTAAAAGTTTGAATTGTAATGTTTACTTCTCGTTTTGCAGATGGCTGAAAGTCGAAGAGCTGATGTTGCTAGAACAAGCAAGGCTGGAGCTAAAGCTGGAAATAATGAAGCTGGAAAGGAGAATGCCTCCAGGCAGGCAATCATCAAGAATTTGAAGAAGTCTTTTATTCCAGAGTCTAAGTTTGTGTCAAAGTTCAGAAATTTGACGGATACCAACCTCGGTTCTTTCAACTTCGAGACTTTCATGAGAAGGATATATGGACAAGGTGGCAATCCTCCGACGTAAGTCTCGCACAACATTGTGAGGAGCGGATTATATGCAGCAGTCGAGTTCCAGCCAGCGGTTCGATGTCCAGAGCTGATTATGGAGTGCGCAAACTTCTACAATTCGGACCACCGGACGATTGTTTCTCCAGATGGCACGTTGTTGGCCAACCTCGCACCTGATGAGATTGGCGAAGCATTCGGGATCCTGGCCACAGATAAAATGTTATACAAATCCAAAGAAAAGGCTGATAAGATGTATGCTACATCTTTCGAGAAGTGTGTTAAAAGGATCAACACCACGTGGATGAGAAAGCCAAAGCATCCTGGCGCCAAGCTGCCAAAGCAAATTATTTCAGAGGAGCTGAAGCAGGAATATTGTGATTTGATCATGTTGCTCAGTCGAGTTAATGGCAGCCCGCAAGCGTATGTGTTTGAGCCATGGATGTTCTTCTATATTAGCGTGGTGCTAGAAGGAAAGGCAGATGTAGATTGGGCGCAAATGATAAGTGATAACATCAATGAACAGTTCAAAAATCTAAGGAGAACAAGGACGTTCTACATGAGTTCGTATGTTATCTACATGCTGGCTCGGATGACAAAATACAAGGGGCTGGCATACCAAGAGCCAATTAGATGTGGCTTTAATCAGTTCAAGGTTCATGAATCTTGTAGGCAGTTACATCTCACGAGCACCTCTCATTTCAAGAGGGTGAATGACGCCTTCACAATGTGCATCACGAGGACCCTTTAGCAAAGATTGCAACAGAGAATATCTGAGGAGGCACAAATGTTGATTGAAGAGTATGGGTTTTGGTTTGTCCAATTCCCAAAGTTTACTTATTTGAGGTTCTCAGGGTACAATTCCTACGTCTACCGACTACCGAGGTACCCCACGAATAGAATGATAATGCTTGAGCTGTCTAGGCAACTGGTGGCCTATGACAAAATTATAAGAAGAAAGAAGGGAGGTTTGCACTTCCCCATTGTTTTGGGAAACTCGCTTGAGGAGTGCCCTTCTTTGCAGGCAGCCAAGGAGGCAGAAGATGAATTACGGTTCTATCAGTTCACTCTCCATACCAGCCAGCAGGATTTTGATCCTCGGGGGAAGATTGGAACGGTGCAGGGTGAGGAATATAAGCACAGGGCTCACTTGGAGGATTTTTGGGCAAATGCCGGAGACGAAGCTGAGATTAGAAGAAGAATGTTCTCCAGATTGCCCCTGAAGCTGATTAGAGAGTGCGAAGTGGTCCAAGTTCCGGATCAGGTTGATGAGGATACCAGACTTATTCACCCAGACTATGAATCGATAAAGAACATGCCAATCCCACCCCTGGATTGGGTTGAGCCGAAGATTACGGACTTAGACACTTTGTCTATTCCCGTCTTGACTTTTACAAGGAGTTGGGTAGAGGGGCATGTTCACAGGTTGAAGAGAAGGTCAATTGCCCTCTCGTACAATCTCATGGGTGATCGGAGGCCACCAGTGTCAGCAAAGAAAAAGAAGCAGATTGCCCAAGCTTCGGAGCCGCAACAGCAGGAGGAACCTATTCAGCCTGAACCTCAAGGATCGGAGGATACATTATCTACTCAGTTGTTGGCCCATTCCTCCAACGTGCGTGAAGTCTCGCTGTTTGCGGATCAGAGGGTTCGAGTGAATGAGGAGCCAGAAATTGGAGAGGTTAACCAACTGTTGCCAAGAGAGCTTGACAGTCAGAGTGCTAATGCTCCTGAAGGTACCGATCAGCCAGAAGAGGGAGAAGAAACAAAAACGGATATCCGCTTTGATCGTGCACTTGGGGCAGCTTTCGAGGAAGAGGATATTATAGAATCAGGGGTTGGAGCTCATGAGGAGAATGATCAACATATGGAGACGGATGAGCCTCAACAAAATATTGCTCGAGAGGAAGTTCGTGAAGTAGAGGCAACTGAAGAGCAGCCTCTTATTGTTTACGACACTCAACGTAATTGGCTCTCACGTGCAATAAGGAGAGATCAAGAGGACAACGCTGACCTGGCAATAGAAATGGAGGAACTTTTAAATAGGACAAGTAAGTCACCTAAAAGGAAGAGAGCCAGAAAGTATTCAAAGATGGAGACTAACGAGGCCGGTGCGCGCACTCTCCATGTTGCCGTTCCTAGGGAGGACCATGACTTAAGTGATGTAATGCCAGAAAGTTACACGGTAACTATAATCGAATTAGGGCGTCCTTCTGGAGCACAGGTAGTTGAGGAGGCCGAAAATTCATTCCAAGCGTTGAAGGATAGGCTGGTACGAAAGGAAGGGAAATATAAGAGATTGAAGAAGGAGCATAATGCGTTGGTCAGATATGTACAACATCTAGCACGCCCATGTGCTCAGGAGAACCTAGCAATAGAGCTTCCGCCTGAGCTGCCACGGGAATCAATTAGTGGACTTGAGGAAATGAAGAGGGCTATTCGAGAAGGAGATAATTGGATAGGCGGTGTTCGCACTAAGGCAGAGAAATTCATGGCCGATCTTGTCTCCTCTTTTCGGAGTGCGTCTGGTATCCTCTCGCTCTTGGATGGCGTCAAGCAAGCTTGGGATGACACTCATATATTCTAGGACAAGACCATTCCTCACCTCGCTGCTCTGATGCGTGTGCCCACGCAAACTTTGGTCAATGAAGGAGTGATCCAAGCTGGGGACAGGTATGATTTTCTTGGGTGGCATTCGGCTGCATTCACTGGCAAGGGCTTCTTCGACATGGCAGCTGCAGAGTCTTCTAAAATCAAAAGGGCAATGAGGAATATTCACGAGGGCATCCTCAATACATTGGATGCATTGTTCGCCAAGAGGCTAACTCCTGAGGAGGTAGAGGTAGACGGATTGAAGGCAAGGCTGCAACCTTTCTTCTCCGAGATGAGGATGTTTTCTCAACTTGACTTTGAGAACATCTCTACATTTTCAGCTATCATTCAGAGCACACAGGAGTCTATTGAGACTTGGGGAAAGTCTTGTGATCGACAGGAGCAAATGGTGGCTATTCTTGAATATCAGCTCAATCTTACTCCGGCAATTTCTGAGGAGGAAGTTGATTCAGTGTTGGCCCGGTTCGTAGCTTACGCGGTTAGAGAGAAGAGCAAGGGAAACAAAGTCATGGACGAGAATCTTCTAGAGGGATAGTGGGCATTAATTGCCCATAGTGGTCAAGGAGGAATCTACTATTTTTGGGATCATTAATGATGCCAATCCTCCACCTTCTGGCGGTTTTTAGGGTTAATCTTGTCTAGGGCTAAGGTGGCTCGATCTGAGCCCTCCATTGTAATTTGATCTGGACCATCTGTTGAAATTGGCCAGCTATATAAAGGGGAGTCCCCTCATTTGCACACTAGTAGTTAACAGTTAGTGAGAAATCAGATCGGACTAGACAATAGACATTTTTGGGAGTTAGAATAGTTTAGTTTCATTGCATTGTTTGAAGGAGAAGGGGAATTCTCCCTTTGAGAATTTTTGTAAGAAATTGTCACGAAAGCTAATCATAATAAAAAGAATTTCATTGATGGTGAACTCCACTTTTGTCATGAATAGTTTGTGAGGTTTCTTCTTCCTTCAATTTCAAGTAGGACTTAATTTTCATGCAAGTAGTTAATTATGGGTGGTTGTGTTTGATTTGAGTGAGCTTCATAAGTCCATACCACTAACAAGCTTACTGATGGTGAGTTTGTCCTGCATGGTCAACTGGAATACCTTTTAAATTTAACTTCGATCAAGATTCATGTGTATGTATGCATCGTTTTGATGGTACTTGCATTGTTGAATCGTGATTTGAACATCTTTTCACTCCTTTGAAGATTGCACCAACCTTGTTGAAGTTATCCAATAGGAGGCAAAACAATGTTTGGTTGAAGTTCATTGAAGCCAAGCTCAATACCCTTCGCATTTAGATAAGAATTTAGACTTTCTGAACCTTGCATCTATTTTCAATTCTGCACACTTTGGGTTAGTTTAGGAAAACTCATATCTCAACGCCAAATCATTCGTACAAAATTCCCTTTAAATCTTTAGCCTATTGTTAACTGTAAGTGTTCTGAACAATTGTGTAAGTCCCCTCGTGAAAACAGCAATTCACAACCAACCAACTGAGGGTATTCCAAAGCATTTCGGAACCTTGGAGTTGAACGTGCGATCTATCTCGCAATCTTAGCGCACGGAATACTTTGATCAAGAGAGAATGGAGTAGCCTTCGGACAACTTTGTTCTACTGATTGGTGCGGTCACAAAAATCACATCAACAGGTTGAAGAGAGGGAAATGCCAGCAAAGTCCAGTATTTCCATCCTTTCCAATTCGTTCCGTTACTATTGATCAGAAGCAGTGATCTGAGGTAGTTTAGCAAAAGGCAACTAGAGGATGCATCTTCCAACAAGAGGGATGTGTTGGGTTGAAGATACCCAAGAAGTAACCTATTCTCCATTGAGTAGAGATGGGCAAAGAGCAAGGAAAGAGGATGAAAACTTATAAGGGAGCCATGATGAAGGAAAGTGATCAAGAGCTGCAATTATTGGCCAAGATAAAAGAGCTGAAGGCTATAATGGATGTGCTGCAAAGGAGACCAATGCGGAAGGAAGTCATAGTAATGCTGACAGAAGAAGAAAATGATGCAAGAACAGCACCCTCTAGGAAGACGAAGAACCTAAGGGGCTAACAGAATTGGAATTGGCAATGGAGCATAAGTTTGCACAAAAAGGACTCAAAGACCCCAAATGGGTAAAGACCGTAGAGAGAAGGTTCCACAGAGGTATGGCAGCAAACTAGGAAAGATTTCAAGATGGGAGACAACATCAAGGATAGTTGCAGATCCAAAAATGAAACCAAATGGTATCAAAATTGATGAGCAAGATGGTGCACCCAAGAGAGTAGTTGGGGTGGCTACGGATGCTTGGAGCCAAGTGGTGTGAAAATACACCAACGGGGAATTCTACACAATCCACAGATGATGAAGTCTTCACAGAGGATGAGCACAAAATGGACATTAAAGAGCTTGAAGAGGGAGACCCTCTTGAGGACTTTGGTCCTACAAACACAATCATGGGGAAAGTACAGAACAAAGGGGGAGAAGTAGATCTTTTTGTGGCAGAAAATGCAATGACTACTAGACACAAAGAAGAGATTAAGAGCAATAGAATGACAACAGAGAATTGAGTGTCGGTGTTTGGTGTCAAAGCTTAAACTTGCACAAGTTGGAAGTGCAAAGGACATAGAGGAATAACTGCACAAAGAGCAAAAGAGGGCAGAAGAATAGCTAGCGCAAGGACCATTGAAGAAGGGGATGACGTGGTGATTTTTCCAATAGCAGAGCAAAGAATGCACATGAGCACAATAGCACAAGGCTTGGGATTAAAAGTTTAAAACCTGAAAGAGTGGAGAGAAAATAGCATATAGTCAAAGAGCTGTCCAAGAGATAATTGGAGACTGTATTGAGTGAAAAGCAAGATGTGGAAAGACACAAGAAGTAGTGGGAAGTGGAAACACTTGGATCCCACAAGCCCTAGGTTGTAGCAATGAGACAATGAAGGGGGAGAATATGCAAGTGAAACCCTTGTAAGCGTCAAAGAAAGTGCAAGGTGATGCAACAATAAGAACAACTTGCACTGTCAAAGAACAAAACCCAAATAAGTTCAACATAAGAGTGCATGAACAAGGTGCACAACCATAGAAGAGAAGACTGAGAAGATGGGGCTCACAACGTCCCATGGAACCCTATACACCATATAAGAAATCAAGCAGAATGGAGAAGAAAGTGCAAGGTGATGCAACAATAAGAACAACTTGCACTGCCAAAGAACAAAACCCAAATAAGTTCCACATAAGAGTGTGCATGAACAAGGTGCACAACTATAGAAGAGAAGACTGAGAAGATGGGGCTCACAACGTCCCATGGAACCCTATACACCATATAAGAAATCAAGCATAATGGATAAGAGTCAACATCAAAACTAGCCGAGGAGGAACGCACTAAGAAAGCGCAAAGAGTTGAAAGAAGTGTTGCATAGAGACCATGTGAAGGCAATAGTACTAAAGTAGTGTACCTATCGAGAGTCAAAAGGGAGCGAAGGTGGCATGCGAGTGTTTTTGCGCAAGGTGTGTGTCTAAAGCCCAAGGAAAAAATAAATAAATAAAGCAAGTCAGCTTAAAGCCAAAGAATTGTCCCTAAGATAATTGAAAATAGTGCTTAACAAAAAACAAAGCCCACAAAATGGAAGAGGCAAAGCAAGTGAAGAGTGGTCAAAAATGATATCGGTACAAAGGAGCACAGCAAAAAATGTCACGAGAATGATGGAGGAAATGGAAAAAAAGAGAAACAACATTTCCCATAAGAGAATCTAACAAAGTGACCCAAAGAATGCAAAAGATTTCAAGAGTACCACATGGAGGTGTCTTGCAAAAGACACAAGAAAAAGGAGTGATTGCACTATAGCTGTTGAAAGGAGTCTCTAGGGGGCAAGGCAGAAAATGGAGCACCAATGGAGGGTACACATCTATGCCAACAAGTAGGTGGACAAACACAAAAAAGATGCATTTGGTAGAGGTGGATGGGATATTGTGGGATGACTCCCACAAGAAGAGAAAAGAGGATGAAAAGAAGACTCAAAGGAAAGAGGGTGAAATATGATCTAGCTATAGGCAAACCAAGGAGTGAAAGTATCAAAGATTTATGAGGAAAATCTTTAACTCAAGTGGGTTTAAGCAACAAAGAAGAGCAATAGATTTGTCTAAGGGAAGAGTCATGGTCATTACACTTCATGGCATAAAGAGTGGTGCTATCACTCATTTTTGATGTGTGAGCTAGGGCTCACTTCTTTTTCTACCTAGGGAGTATGATGCAAGTGCTTCTTAGGTCAGCCCTTAAACCTACAATTGATGGAGATCAAGGTCTTGACTTCTAGAGTCCTATGGGGCTTAACTACTCTAAATAAGTGCACAAAATGGAGCCTAAGCAAGAAAGGCGTAAGTGCATAAGATAGCCCAAATGCAAGTTAAGCGGAGTGTGCAAGGGGTGCAAAGGGAAGAAAAGGAAGGCGCGAAGGAATGCACATAAAGAAGATCGTGTGGTGGGCGCAAAGATGGGGCATGTGTGTCAAGCACAAAGCAAGAGGAAGCAAGAAAGCGCGTCAATGAGGAGCACATGTGTCAAGCGCAAAGCAAGAGGAAGCAAGAAAGCATATCAATGAGGAGCACACGTATAGGTGGAACAAAACAACTCATAAGCAAGTGCAAATAGAGAGAGGTCAAGTGCAAGGAACAATCAAAAAAAAGTCAAAGATTGCAAGTGATGGAGCAGCAAGTGCGCAAGGGTGCATATGGATGGATGATGATAAGGAGTGTTAGCATAAGTGCACAAGAAGAGTTTGAATTGCCAACCACAAAGAAAAAAATTGGCAATCCAATTCAAATTGGATTGCTAACTGGGTCGAGCAGCAATTTATTGCAAAATACTAGCTGAGGCTTCCATGTATTCTTGCAAAATTCATGGCAAAGCATATATTGTTATGAACTCTTCAATCTCAAATAAACTATTTCCTTTCCAAGGAGCATCATCATTTGTAATGTAGCAATGAAAATGCTTCCTCCAACTTCCCAAACAAAAAAGCATGTGAAAGGTGCCAACTTTACAAAAGATCCTAGATCATATAAAAGACCACCTACTAATGCACATCTCGATAGAAATCACAAAACCTTTGTAAACAAGTGGAAGAGCACATTGTCAAATGTTGCAACTTCTAGAACTTGAATATGGTAATAGCTATACAAACTCTAAAAGTATTTAATGGTCTTAAAGATTCTATAATTTGATCCTTTAGGTTTAAAATGCAATTAAACTATTTAATTATTGATGAGTAGAATAAGATCATTTTCTCAAAAAACAACCAATGTAACAAGAGATGATACAATTTCTTCAATTAGAAATATATATAGAAGTTAAACATTGAAATAAACATAAAATTACAAATATCAACCAAACTAGTCAAATGAGATGACCTCAAGCAATAAACCATCAGAACTTTCATAATGGACACCGTGTTGAAATCCTCTAGAGACATGTTTACACGCTTAAAAATTTACGAATCTTGAATGTTGAATTGGATCAACTATCACATCCAATTTTATGTGTGATGTACTCAAACAAACAAGGTCAGATGTAAGTCCCAAGTGAACTTGACAAAAGAGATGTTCTTTGTTCATGGCATTTAAGTCAAGGGGCACCCTACAAGGGGAGTGCAAAAATAAAATTAAAAAAATAAGACTTTAAAATGGAAGACAATAAACAAAAATGATTGGAAGATTGATAAAACTATATTTAAGATGTTAGGTGAATAGTTAGGGTCTATAGCAAGAAGTAATAATAAAAGCTTTTTGCATGGGTGTATTCAATTGTAGTTCACCAAAACAACATAAATAAAAATTTTGATTTTATTTAATTGTAGATATGTATTGAACAATAAAACTTGATATTTTATGAGAATCGAATTTGGGGAGAATATTACTCATCCAATCTTACATTTTCAATAAAAAGTTGATGGATGTTACGGAAATGAATGAATGGAAGAGTTACCAAAGGTTAAAGCAAGGAGTTAATGATTTCGAAGTACATGTCATGTTAAGCATCTCCTTACAAATCTTCTAGGAGAGGTAACCACATCTTTCAAAAGGTAGTGAAGGGCAATGAGCAAAAGTCAACCCCCCAGAGAGAGTTAAGATTTGATTACCAAGTTCACTTAAAACCCATCCCATACCCAAATTAGTTTGAATTGGGAATAAATCATGATCTAGGTTTGACCAAGGTTCTACCCAAGACTATGGGTTTGGCCTAGGTACATCTCAAATGTCCATAGGTGAACTAAGGGGAGAGCACACACCTTATATATAAAAAAAAAAGTAAAAACTTTTATAAAAAGGCAAAAAAATTAAATTGGTTTTATAGTAGTATAACTACACACAGAAAACCGATACAAATTAATATCAAGAGCATCAACATCATCAATAGTTAGTAAGAACTACAAGTGAAGCTACTGCCACTTCTACTGATTTAAACTATGCAAGTCTTATGTAGTAGCCTCATGCCCTTCATCCTCAATTGAGATTAACAAACGTTGTGCAACAAAAGCATCCAAGTCAAGATGTTTAGACGCTACATCCTAATGCCTCATTGTCCTGTCCTTGTACATGGCTGACTTGTATGAGAGGAGGCACTAGTCAAAATGCACATACACCGACTCCTTTGCCTTTTTCTTTTACTACCAACCAATTGTGCTTAACTAAGTGGAGAAAGGAGTATGTACTCCAATTCCACTTAGTTGAAAAGGTATTACAACTTTTTGAGATTCAAGACAAAGAACACAACATTTGAATTATAGTATGCAAAGAAAATTATTAAAAATTATAAATTAAAAATACATAATTGTAATAGAAACATGTCCTCTAGATCTGATTCAAAGAAGAGTCTAGTGAATGTAGCCTTGTGCCCTTCACTAGCTTCAATGTCTCTCTATGGTGGCACCCTCTTGGTCATGAAAGTATCAACATGTTGTATTTATCAAGGTTCAAAGCAAATGCTAGAAGATGTAGTATAGTGGTAATTTTGTTCTACTACTTAATTATAATTTTTCACACCTACTTGAAAAATGATTCAAATGGATCTTGCTTCTTACTATTATTATGCCTCTTATTTTCAAACCGTAGAAATCTTGTACAAACATGGTTGCTTTGTATTACTGAACCTAAATACACTCATGATGAGCTTAATAAAACTTAGCACATATTCCACAAAAATCTACCAATCCTCATCTAGGACCAATGCTTGACCTTTTGAACTCTCTCTATAGTAGACTAACTCCAAACACTCCAAGGTTGGTTGGTTACCACGACATTGAATGCCTCTTGCACTTCACATGCCATCCCAAGATGATGTGTCAGGTGAATCAAGTCTGAACAACCTAATATAGTGTTCAAAAAACAAAAAAAAACAAGTTTAAAAATTAGAAACATCTTCTACTTCATTTTTTAAAATTCATATTTAAAAACAAAATGGATGTAAAAAGTAACATAAAAATGCAAATTAAAACCATAAATATGGAGGTCCCCTATGCATGGTTAGAAAGTAAAGTTTGATGGGGCTTCTTGTCACAACCCAAGCCTAGCAAGGGCACGATATGTGTTGGGAGACTCCTCTAGTGCTTTCGTGAAAGGTGGATCAAAAATGTTGAGCTTGAGAACTAATAATGAAATCAAATGGGAAGCAATTCGTGCAGGTTTGATATTGGCATTCTCCAATGGTCATTGCAATTTACTAATTGAAGGAGATTTCTTGATAGTCATTAATGCATTTAGAAAATCCAATAGTCCAAATTAGAGATTTCATTTCACTTTAGAAGAAGCATTAAGATAGACCAAATGCTTTGAGTCGGTTTCCTTCTCCTATTGCTTTAGAAAGCATCATAAGGTAGGCGACTTTTTAGCAAATAAAGGAATAGTGATAGCCAACTTCTCTATGATGAAAAGTGGCAATGTTTGAGATTGGGATAACCTTAAATTAAATTTTAGACTATGATCGACCTCCATGAGTGGTCATGTTTCTTTCTATTAAACATTGGTGTATGGACAAGACGGTGACACAATTGGCTAGGTTGGTGGTTTGAATGCTAAGGCTCCTTTTCTATTTCCCTGACAATCACTCACCATTTGTTGTATGTGTTTTGGCTTGTGGAAGGTGTTTGCCTCAATTCAAGAAGGCCTCATGCATCGGACTTCATGTCTTTACCAAGTTGCATATGTAGCATTCCTTCCTCAATTGTATAACACTCTTTATTTTCAAGGATCAATGAGAGAATGGATATTTTCTTTGTGGTTGTCTATGTGGTTTGTTGTTGGTCTCTCTTGTCAACTAGAGTTTCTTTCGATTTTTGTAGGGTGGAGCTTTTGTTTTAGGACTTTTATCATGTCTAGTAAGTGGGTAGGCTCTCAACAAGATCCTCTATGTGAAGGGAGAGTATCCGACCACAAGATAAAGAGAATACTAAACTATGCTAGTTGAGATATATCAAATGTGGTCAAGAGTATTCTAGGTTCAGAGAAGATCACAAACAAGGCTCTCATGGCACCCAAGTGTCAATACTTGTAAAATTTATGGAGAAATTAGTAAGAGCAATGCATGTAGCAATAATTCAAGACTCTTTGGAAGCATTAATGTTGTTGCCAAAAGATGAAATGGTTGAAGCGTCAAACCCAATGGCAATTGAGGCTAGCAATCCATTAAAGAATTCAGAATAGGGTTTCCAAACTATGCATTCAAAGTTGCAAGACATTGTTTTGGATGTTAACAACCGTATTAAATTTTGTCAAGACCTACAAATGGTAATGAAATATCTACTTGCTTCTCACCACAAAGGCCTGTTGCAAGTTTTGAATGGCTACAAGCTTCTAAGACTAGAAGGTGTTCTAGTCCGTTCAATAAAGAGAGATAAAATCATCAAAGGGATTTAGTTGGATGAACTTGACATCACTACTGATTGCAAATTTGTGAAAGAAAAATTAATAGTTGTTTTTGGTTCTAGAGTTTTTGATAAGCCTTACAATTATTTGAAGACAAAGTCTAACTATTCTAGTGCAAACAATTGGGGAGTTTCTCAACTTCCATGATATTATTCCTTGTTTTATTTGTTTTCTTGGTTGTGTGTTTTGTTTGTTTTTTTCTTGTTTGCTTGCTTCTCTCCCTTGTGAATTGCTTTTGCAAGATTTTGTTATCTATTTCGTATTCCTTATGTTTAGATTTATGGGTGTGACCCCATAATAGATCCCCAAATGTTTATCTAAAAAACATAAAAAAATTTAAATCAAAATCTTTAAACTACAGTAAATGAAAAAATAAAATATTAAAGTTTCATGAAATTACATTCAATAACTCCAACTTTGAGGACCTAAAGATGGCTTGTGACTAATGAACTCCCATGATATTGTTCCTTGTTCTACGTGTTTTCTTCATTGTGTGTTGGTTTTGTTTGCTGTTGTTCTTGTTTGCTCACTTCTCTCCCTTGGGAATTGCTTTTGGAAGATTTTGTTATCTATTTTGTATTCCTTATGTTTAGGTTTATGGGTGTGGCCACATAGTATATCCCCAAATGTTTATCTTAAAAACATAAAAAATACAAATTAAAATCTTTAAACTAAAGCAAATGAAAAAATAAAATATTAAATTTCATAAAGTTACATTCAACAACTCCAACTTTGAGGAACCAAAGATGGCTTGTAAGTTGTAACTAATGAACTCCCATGATATTGTTCCTTGTTCTTGTGTGTTGGTTTTCTTTATTTTTGTTCTTGTTTGCTTTCTTCTCTCCCTTAGGAATTGCCTTTGCAAGATTTTGTTATCCATTTTGTATTCCTTTTGATTAGGTTAATCAACGGAGCCCATAGTAGATCCCCAAATGTTTATCTAAAAATCATAAAAAATGTAAATTAAAATCTTTAAACTAAAGTAAATGAAAAAATAAAATATTGAAATTTCATAAAGTTGCATTCAACAACTCCAACTTTGAGGACCTAAAGATGGCTTTTGACATGATGATTAGTCACAAACATCTAAATCTCATCAACCTCAATTTAGAGTTGCTCCATACACTCAATCTATGTGCTAAATTTTTACAACATCAAGTTGAGCATGTGGACAACACATGGTATTCAAAATATGTGTTTACATCTCACCTTCACCAACAATCCCATAGCTTTGTAATTTTTAGTGTTGTTTGCTCTGCCTTTGAGAAATCCCTAATTAATAATTTGGTTAATTTTGTCCTTTACAATTTCTTATGCAGTCAAATCAGCATTAATCACCATGCATGGTTTATAATTTGGCATCAGTAGGATAAACCAATAAAAGAATACAGATTTGCATACTCATTACTGTTGTGACCTTTTCACACATCACCCCATTCAAAATGGGGACCCCCCTAATTTTTGCTTCGTTTGGGTCTTTTGGCTTGATTTTGGTTGGTTTTCCTGTTCTCTCTCTGTCTATTTCCTTTGTCTTTCTGATGAGGTACCTATCTTTTGAGCTTAAATTGAAATTTTGGCTAAGTCTGTGAAATTAGGGTTTGCATTCTTCAGGCCAGTTTGAAGTCAAATTGAGTGAGCGAATTGAAATATGAGCTTGGCACTGCAGTCAGCAGGCTTCCAGTGGGTTCCCAGCAAAATTTCACTGAATTTTGACAACTTACTATTTTTAGTAAGTGTTCAATTTAGGGCATTTTCTTAGCACTTTTGAAATTCCATCTGCCATACTACATTAAGAGCACTTCAAACTGCTTGTCTGCAAAATTTGAGCTAGATCTGACAACTTTCTATTTTTAACAAGTATCACCTTCAAGAGCAGATTTTAGGGTTTGCATGTTGGAGTTTTCAATGCATGTCTAGAGAATCTTTCTGGCTTTTTCAAGACCTTCGCGATGATATAACATGCAAGCCGAGATATTGATTTTCGACAACTCAAGCTTCAAAGGCTATTTTTAGGGTTTGCATGCGAATTTTTTCGGTGCATGTCTAGAGAATATTTCTAGGTTTTCTGAAACCTACACAATGATATAACATGCAAGATGAGATGATAACTTTCAGCAGTCTTGACTTCGGAGGCTATTTTTAGGGTTTGCATGTTGGAGTCTTCAACGCATGTCTGGATATTCTTTGTGGGTTTTTCAAGAGCTTCGCAGTGATGTAACATGCAAACCAGGATCAGGACCTTTTTGCAAAGTTGTTTTCAAGAGCAAATTTTAGGGTTTGCATGCAGGATTTTTCAGTGCATGTTAGCATATTCTTCATGGGTTTTTCAAGAGCTATGCAACAAGGTAACATGCAAGCAGAGTTGGTCACTTTTTCAGACACTTACTATTTTTAGCAAGATTACTCCGGCAGCTGCCCAGCACTTCAGCATCACGAACAGAGTGACATGCAACAAAAACGGGGTTAAACGGAGATCTTTTGAGCAACATGCAAGTCAGATTAGGGTTTCCAGCTTCAGGACTCAAAACGAAGGGTCAAACGCCAGAATCTCCGAAAATTGAAGTATCCCATTACGATCAGTATCTTTCAAAGAATCCACTGGTAAAATTTGAACGCAATCTGAGTACTTACTATTTATAGTAAGTCACCTTCAGAAACAGGCCATAAATAGTAGGTCAGCACAAAGCATCGGTGTGAACAAGACAAACAGGTTACGAGGACCCCATGGAGCAAATTTCATGTCAAACAAAGTTGCAAAAGTTCTAAAATCAAGCAGTTACTATAAATAGCAAGTCAGCACAGGTGATAGGTGTGAACTCAGCAGTTACATCACGAAGGTCAAGTTGAGCAAAAATCAGGTATCCATGGAAATCACAGGAGCTCCAGAATTTACTAAAAATAGGAAGCTAGGCAGGAGGCATAAAAAATTTCTAAGTATCTGAAACTTGAAGCCCCAGCCTCCAAATGCGCCCAGGGTTTAAGAGGTTGGTGAAAATCTTTCAAAATTTGAAACTTGAAGCTTACCCACCAATATGCGCCCAGGCTGAGAATTGAGGAGTCAAAATTGTCCAAGTATAAGAAAATGAAAGTTCAGAGGGTCAAATGCACCCTAGCTTGAGAGTTCATGGGTTGAAATTTGACTAAGTGATTGAAACTTGAAGTAGCCCCTGCCAAATGCGCCTTAAGGAGCTTGGAGAGGCTTGCAAATTTTCTAAGTCTCAAAAATGAAAGCACAAGGCCTCATATGCGCCCAACTTGAGGATGGAGGCTTGAGAAATTCTAAGTCTGAGAAACTAGAAGGACCCCCTATATGCACCCAAGAAAAGCATGAAGTTTGGAAAAGTTTCTAAGGCAAAATGGAAGTAGACACTCCCAAATGCGCCCATGATGAATAGGTGGCAAGAAAATTCTCCAAGTCATGAAAATGGAAGATGGCTTTATCAAATGCGCCTATCCTATGCAAGAGGCATGAGAAAATTTCTAAGAGTTTGCAAATGGCAGGAGACCTACCTAAATGCGCCCCCAAGATATGCAAATAATTTCTAAGGCATAAAAAAAATAGAAGTACACCCATCAAAATGCGCCCAAGTTAGAAACATGAAGGAGAAATTTCCAAGGCATGGCATTAGCCCCTTTCATTTGCGCCCAAGGAAGAGATAGGCTAAAAACACCTACAAAGAAGTTTGATTGTTTTCTAAGTCAGGCAAAATGACATCTTCAAGTACGCCTAGCACAAGGAGAAGTAAGAATAAACTTTGGTGATGAAATATTTTTCAAAGGTTGAAAATAAAAAATTAAATGTACCCCTTCGTCTGTATACACATGAATTTTGCATTTTCTGAGGGGAATTTTCTTCTAGGTATTGAATATCTTCAACGAAGAGATGATTTTGAAGTTTTCCACACCTCACTGGACATTTTAAAGTGAGGATTTTCACTAGGCACCCGAATGATGAAATTTTCTAGGTAGGAAATTTTCTAGGCAGACAAAGTAAAAATTTTCTAAGGAATAAAATATGAATACGCCTAAGTCTGTTGAAATGAAAGATAAATTCTATGAGGTGAAATACGCTAAGGCACGAAGAATTTGAAGATGAAGTGAAACTTAAACATCAGACTTTCAAGTACGTCCTCAAGGTGGAGAAATTTCTAAGGCACAAACTCCAAGCACAAGTCTCTAAATGCGCCCGTGATGAAAAGTTATGAAGAAGGCAAAAGTTGTGCTATGGTGAACTTTATCCAGAGATCGACCTTGGAAATCAGAGCATGGAGATTAGGTAAGTGAAGTGAATTTTTTATTATAAGTGTTTTGATGCTCTTCTTTTTATTTGCTTTGCAGGGTGAACACTTGGGCTAAAGCATGATGATTTGAGACAATGGAGTAAATACTCCAAGACAACATTACAACCTCGAAAGAAGAAAGTTGCATGTTGGAAGAAATGGCTAAGTGTTGGAATAACCTAATATGTACTCAATTCAGAGAGGTAGATGGCGAGGAAGAAATGCGTGAGTCCAAGATAAGAAAATTCTTCAGGATCAGGGGTGGAGAAATAATGAAGGCTCAGGCGTTGAAGAATTGAAGAATGACGGCTAAGAAGAAGATCATCCTCAAGCACTGAAATGCCCTCAAGACTAAGGAAGAAGTTGAAGCCATGATGATCAGACTAATCCAGTTTGCAGTCAAGAAGAAGAACAAGAACAATGCGAACACGTCTATGGACAAGAATCTTCTAAAAGGGTGGTGGACATTAATTGCTCATTTATTACCCCACTCTTCTTGGTGGCAGTTTTTAGGGTTAGGGTTTATATGGCTCAATCTGAGCCCTTCATTGTAATTGAATTTGGGCCGTCCATTGGATTTGGCCAGCTATAAAAGGGGCATCCCCCCTCATTTGTAATTCATTAGATTAGCTCAGAGATGGGAAGATAGAGAGACAACTTAGAGATAGTTTAGTATAGATTGATAGTGTAGTTTGAAGAAGGAAAGTTTTTCCTTTGAAAGCTTTGTAAGAAATTGTTGTGAACGCTCTCATAATAAAAGGGTTTTCATTGATGATGATCTCGTCTTTTGTTGTGAGTAGCTAGCAAGGTTTCTTCATCCTTTTGATTCGAGTAGTAGCTTAAAGTAGAGTAAATTTCATTTCATGCAAGTAGATAGTAATAATGGAATGTGGTGTTTGATCTAAGCAAGCTTCGCTTATCCATACCACTAGCGGGCTCACTGATGGTGTGTTTGCCTTGTGTGGTCAACTGGAAACGTTGTGGACCTAACTTCAATCACAGTTTGAATGATGGTATGCGTCGTTGTGATGGTATCTTCATGTCAAGTGGTGGTTTGAATATCTTTAGTCACCTCCATTGAAGATTGCACCGACTCCGTGGAAGTTGTCCGACGCGAGGCAAAGCAAAGTCCGATTGTTTGTTGAAGTTGAGCTCCACATCCCGCACTTAGGATAGAATTTAGGCTTTCTAAACCCTACACCCATTTTAATTCAGTACTTTCTGGTTAGTTTAGGAAACAAGAGCTTTATAGACAAACCTTTCGAGCATTCAAATTCCTTTCTCCGCTATTGAACAATTTTGTAAGTCCCCTTGAAATACCAGCAAATCACATCGAGCCAACTGAGACTATCCACTGCATGAAGGAACCTTGGAGTTGAATGCATGATCTTTCTAGCAATCTTAGCATGCAGGAGATTTTGTTCAAGAGAGGATAGAGTCGCCGTTGGTAACTTTATTCTGCTGTTTGGTGGGGTCACGAAAAACACATCAACAATTACTAAGTACTAAAATTACACCAAATACACCTTGTTGATCATAACATCAAGTTAAATAGATCTTAAGAGTACCCATTCACAATTGATTTCAATTCATTCGTCTACATGGAGTGGATCCACTCAGAGGACTCATGAATTGACTTATAAAGTGGCTTTTGATTGTATCTACTCCAAATCAGTGGATTTAGATAATTCTAAAAGAGATTATATCTGACAATGGCCTATGTTGGTAACTCCCTATCCTTTGTCCAAACTCTTAAAGACTCAAATATACAATGAAGTGAGGTTACAGGCTAAATCTATTAGGAGTGTTCGGCTCCAAGATTGGTTGAGAGTTCCAATGAAGTCTCAAAGTCAATGCAACCTCCTTCCTTAGTATGCTCACGCCTAGAATGTCGTCGTTGTGTTGAAGAAACTTGAATTGCAGTCTACAGTGCCCTAGTCTAATTATTCGACGTTGGTCAATGACACAAAATTGTTGTAGGGGTCTTGATGAAGTACAATGATCTGCTAGAGGGAAATGATTGTGCTCAACTAATTGCTAGCCAAATCTAGATCTTATAGTTGTTTGGGTACTTGGACACCAATCAACTTCTAGTTGGTAATGATTGAATGAGGAAGGCAAGTGGTAAAGTTGTCTTTGTGTTTGGTGATCTTCCCACTCCAATCTCCTAAACACTTGGGGCCTAAAATAATTGGTATGTGCAATACTAAGGAGGGCAAACAATGATAAATCTATGAATTCCTTCCAAATGCTCCAATTGCCTCCACCCACCTATTGCACAAAAAATAAGGGCTTAATCACATGCTACAACACCTAATTTGGGACTACCTAGCTAGAGGATACAGATTATGTCCTACCTTTGTAGTGTAAGGTAAGAAGGGTTTCATCCTCCTAGTTTGTTGTTCACCAACAAGGGATTTCGTCCTTGAAGCAGACCTCTTAATTCAAATTGTAATTTGAACAACAAAAACCGAATAATCAAATGAACAATTCAAACTTGTAAATATACACCTACAAATAGGTCCCAAGGACCCTTTTTCTATTTTGGTGCCACAATTTGAATTATTATTATTTTTTATAATATTTATTATTTATTATATTAGGCTAGAGTTTAAAAACACTTTTTGTTTTATTTTATTTTGATAAATATTATGTTTGAAAAAAGGGAGACATGATAGACTTGGACAATATTTTGAGTCCTCACTGCCTCAATGGACTCTATGAGCATATTGACAAAGAACATCTTTCATTTACCCCTAACAATCAATTGCCCTCAAAATCATTGGCCTTTAGGACACATTGCAATGACATTAATTGCGTGCCTAATTTTGCAATCTTTCCAACCATTTTGTGAGTGTCTTAGTCATCAACTCCTTTGTGTGTGTCTAAGAAATTAACTTAGGCTCCAAGATGGATCTTCCCTCTACAACTAGCTTAGGTAGCATTATCTATGTTAATCTTTTGTGTTAATCAACTTGCTACTTCATTTTGTTATGTAACTATGCCTTCTTCTCCTTGCAACTAGAGAGTACATCTTGCAAGTGTGAGAATGTGTTCCTTCATTGCTCTAACCATTTGGTGTACCATTATAAAAGAGGTGAAAGATGGTGGATGGTTACTTAACACTAATTAAAAGGCTTGCATGGAATCTCTTTTGGGGGCAATTCTTTGGGTCCATCATTCAAAATAGCTTGTGAATTTAGCAACGTAGGAATCTTTGATTGCTACACTTCCAATGACAATAATTGAGCCACACCTCTATGATTCTATCTATACCCTTGTTAAGCACTTTTTGCATTTGGTGTGAGCTTACCATATGTAGATACTTTGTATGCAACCCCCTTAGTTCAAATGTTTTAAACTCTAAGTGAAACCTATCAATAGCTCGTAAAAGTTCATTTCAATTGTTCCTAAGTTAACGAACCATTGGACTCCCAAAACAATGTCTACTCCAACCATGGGGATAGCAAACATAGGTCAATCAAGCATGTTGTCTCCCATGGTGAGTTTAATATTGTGCCATTTCCTTGAACAAGTAATTATACCTCCATCTACAATCATAACCTAAAATTTTGGAGTTGGGTAAACAAAACAATTCAATTGTTTTGCCAACTTATTATTGATGAAGTTATGAGTACTCCTTAAGTCAATCAATATTGTTACCTTCTATTATTTAAGGAAATCCAATACTTTGATGGTTTGTGAGGTACTAGCATTTGACAAAGCATGGCAAGAGATGGTTGGGCATCTTCTAAGTCTTCTACAACCACTATTTTCCTATTCTTCATCGTTTTCTTCATCATAGGTGCCATCAATGTTGAACAATTTCTTCTTAGAAAATTTATGCCCTTTACTGTATTTTCCATCATAGTTGAGACATAACCCTTTGGCCCTGTTTTCTTCAATTTTTTGAGGTGCCAATCTCATAGGCTAAAGAAATAATAATGTTTGGGTTCCTCCAATCTCTATTGCTATGGAATTCCTCTCTTCTATTAGCCAAAAAAAATTCCTCTACCTACCTTGCCATAATCATTGCTTGGACACACAATTTAGATGGAAAACCCCTAGAAATAATTCCACTCTGAAAGACAAAGTTTGGAATTGTTGAGTATATTCCTTGATCATACCAATTTGCTTTAATTTGGTAAGTTGGCTAAAGTAGCTATCCATAAGATTGTTGCCACAATGTGTGGTGAGTTCCTCTTGGAAAAGAAGCCATGCGACAACATATCCCTTCTTTTTCTTGTCTTCACATAGCCAAGTATACCAAATGAATTGGTCCAATTCTAAGGATGTCATTACAACCTTTTGTTGACGTGGAACATGACGAAGATCAAAGAACTACTCTAATCAGTTGGATCCTTGACATCAAACTTTCACATATCCATCTTTGTTGTGAAGTTCCTTACCATACAATTATTTGGGTGATGATCCCTCTTCATATCTAAGTCAATCCCAAAAGCATCATGTCCCTTGGAATACACATCTTCCCAAATCTTGTGGTGCAACTTCATCAATTAGGGATCTCTAGAACCTTGGTGAGAAGATATTCGTTCGAACACTGCTATGAGATCTTTTATCCTAACTTCCACCCTTGACAAGATTTCTTCCCTCATCATGTTGGTTTCTTCCCTTACATCATCAATGGTTATGGTATCCCTCTCCTACACTAATGGATCAACTTTGTCAAGACTCTTTCTAGGAATGACCAAATTCCTTCGTTTGCCTCTTGTTAAAGCCACGTCCATGAAGCCGAAGAATAATTTTCACAATAACTTATAATAAAAAATCAAAAAAATCCATTTTTTTTATTGTAACTTACCAAAGCCTAGATCTCACTTCTTAGACGAAATCTTCAAGAATTTTGCTAATTTACAACCTTGGGAGTGAAATTGGTGGAAACCCTTATTTTGCAATAACTCCAATTCTACTCCAAATGACCTCAAATCTGGATTGTAGCCACTTCAATATGTCCTTGATGAACTCTCCAAAAATCATTAAAAAAATCACCAAATTGACAAAGATATGCATTCCACAATTTGACCTCCTAAATCAAAAAAATGCCTTGTTTCTTGCCTTCCAAATGCCAAGATCATGCTCTCTTGTAATTAAATAACTTGCACAATCTACGAATATTATAAGAAATATGCTTCAAATACTTGATAACACTTGAGAATAATAAGAAACTTCGCAGGGGCAAACCTCCAAAAGTCTCCAATAAGAACACAATTTGCAATATGATAATCATAAACTAAACACTAGCTCCTATATACACCCTACTTATGCATTGGATGCCACTCAAGCCAACTTAACTACCTATATAAGACTATATTAATGATCATATAACTTTTTTTTAACCAAAAGGAATTGAGGGTTAGCCCAACGACCCAGAGTTTAGCTCTTAGTTACTTCTAAGTCATTAACAATATATAAAACACACAAACCATACATGAAAAATACATTACTACTTCTCATTCCTCACTTGCCCAAAACTCAATTTCTACTCATTGCTTAGAAATACAAATTTTCTTTGTGCTCAAAGATCATGCCCTTGCTATTCCTATGCCTTAAGGAGTGTTAAATAGGTGCAAGAAGATCAAGGAACTTTCATCAAAGAGAATCTCCATTCAAGGTACAGGTTTTTTAATTTATTTCCAAACTCTACAAGAGTGTTTAAATCTTTAAAAGTAATCTATAATTGTTTTTTAGTCTCTTCATTTTTTCATCAAGTAATAGTAACTTAGCATCAGGTTATTGTTATTTTTTCGTATTTGTTTATTTTTAAAATATGTAGATATAGGCATAATCTAGAATGATATTTTTCACTAGTTTGGCCATATGTGACAATATACAGCATCTACCTAGAGTTGGTGGTAATCTTTGGCACTGTAACAAGTGTCAAAACAAATATAAGATCTTCCATAGTCAGGTGAAAGCACATTTAAGTGCATTTGTTGACCAAAGAAACAAAGTTTGTTGTGGGCTGACAAAAAAGAATTGTCAAACGGCCAGATTTTTACTTATATCAAAGAGCAAGAGAAAGCAAATAGTGTGGTTGAGAAATCTAGATCAAAGTCTCATCCTTTGGCCAAAAAATATCCCTTGCACCATCTACAAAGCTATCCTCAAGTACTCCAACAGTGGCTGCCACACATTCATTTCTTGCAACACTGTCTTCAAAAAAAAAGGATAGCCCCTCTCTTTACCTCAAAAGAACAAAAGATGCAAGTCCATTAGAAAGGGCATTTCAAGATGAAGCAAGGGGCAAAGTTGATGACCACATTACGCATTGTATTTGGGTCAACTGGCTTCTTTTCAACCTTGTAAGGTCACCATACTAACGGAAAACAGTGCGTAGGGTAAATGAGACACCTACAAATTATACATGTCCTAGACACGAAAAGGTGTGTCAAACCTTAAGGGCCAAGAGAAAAAAAGTTTGTTGATACTTACATTGCAGCCCATTAAGGATCATGGGCCAAAATAGGGGTGTCTATTTTTTCTGATGGATAGACAAATTGCAAAAACAGGCACCTAAATAATGTCATTGCAGTGTGTCCTAAAGGAACAATGTTTTATAAGGCAGTTGATTGTGAGCAGTAGGTGAAGAATAAAGCATAATATTAGACAGCACTGTCAACGTAAGGTTTTGTTCTGTTTGTACCAACCTTGCTCAAGTGATAACAATGAGATTCATGGCAGTAATGTGAGAACATGCAACATAATATTCTAAGATGCAGCTGATGCTTTTTTTTTGAAAAGCAAATTCTTATATATGCAGTACCCTATCCCTGCTAGCATTACCTTTGTTCCATAGGTGTTGTCACTACAGCAATCACTATTCAGCAGAGATGTACCTCTGCATGTGTTGTCCTACTATTGGTCTTAAAAGTGGCAGAATATACCCCATACACTAGTCTGCCACAATCCTTCTCAATGTCTAGAAAGAAAAATAGTAATACCAGTAGTTATAACTTATTGCACTTCATTTTGTGACATTTTCAGTTGTAATTCTTGAAGCATAAAAATGCCATGTTCTTGCCTAATAGTTTCATGTTTCTCATAATGTCAATGTTCCACAGGGTTTCGGGGACGGGGATGGGGGGACAGCAGGGGACGCATGGTCTAAGTTTGGGGGCGGCAGGGGGATGGCGGTGGGGGGGAGTGGTGTGCTGAAATACATATAGTACTTGAAAAATTAGTTATAAGAAGATGTATAACTGTTGAAGCCTAAGGAATAAGTAAAGAATAAAGTTTAAACACATTGCAATGATTTCATTGAACTAGTGAACATTGAAAATCAAAATGAAAATATACTCAAGTTTGAGCCCCCTTATCTGCCATTGACAGTGATTATTCAAGGTCTGGTTTATTTGTACTCAGTAATATATGCACTGTCTTGATCAGTTATTGTATAATCTGCTCAAATACTGAGTTACAAGTCTGCCTTCAGCAAACTGAGTATTCTATGCAAGCATTTCAGTCTTTAAGTCATACAGAAATTACTTGTAAAAGGCTGTTATATTATTTCTGTTATTGCATATTCTGGGTTACTCTGTCAGCACTGTCCTAGTGAGTCTATGAGAAGAGTATATTGATTGTAAGGATGATTTAGTCAGTTCACCAAGGCTTGTAAAGCTCATATCTACTGTGTTCTTGAAATGCTAGAGACATGAAGTGTTTAAGTTGATTTTCCAGATTGTATGTTCTGTCAATTTGAATGTTTTAGGTAAATGAAAACAAACAAACAAAAAGTATTTGACTTAGGGTAACAAATAATTAAATTTAACTTAATCTTTTAAGTTGTAATAGTTTCCATTTTTGTTTTTTAAATTTAAAAAAAAAAAATTATTTTAATGCATTTTTTGTAGGGACGCCCAGGGGTCTCCTGGGAGTCTCAGGGACATCCAGGAGTCTCAGAGATGCTTGGAAGTCCCCTTTTGGAAGAAACGTTCAGGGGACAGCGGCAAAATGGGGGGACGGCGGGGGGACGTTTCCTAGGCATCCCCGCATCTCGGAAACATCCTCGTCTCAGGTTCGTCCAAAATTTCGGGAAGAGAGTGGGGGGGGACGCGTCCCCGTGGAACACTTATTAATGTAGATTCAGATACATAGCAGCTTGATATACCATGAAAATATACCTATTTAAATTTAACTCCCAACAAATATCCATGATATGCAAGCACTAAATAGATGTCCTCCCTGCAGCACCCACCTGACCTGGAAGATGGAATGTAAAAGTACTTTGTTCAAACACTTCGAGAATCTCTTGAGGTGTCTATTTACTGAAGTTAGATCATCTGCATAGTGAATAATGATTTTGAATTTGATAAAAAAATTGGGGCTACTTTTTTATTATTTACAAGATAACCCACAACAATCCAGTATTAATTCCTCCAAGATGTGACAGCCACAAGAGATTCCTGATAATGAAGATATGACACAAACACTAAGTTTCCTGGAGTTTCAACAGCACCTGAATCTATTTAATAGCTCTTAGTAACATCTCAGACATTGCATACATTGCTGAGGAGTGATAGTAAGTCAGCCAAACAAAATGACTCAAACTCAGTTAAGCTAATAACAGGTCCAATAATTTGCATTGTGGTAAATAGTAATGCCTGGTCTAACATTTGTAATACTAATTTAAGCAACAAATACACCGAATAGCAACAAGTGTTTGTATCCCAATGTTCACTGAATAGGCCATGATCAGGTGAAGATAAGCAGTATATGCCAGCAAGGCATTTTCAATTACAAACAGACAACGTGTTAGTTGGAAAGTAGAATTCTAGTAATTTTTAGTTCATCTTTCAACAGAAGCATATTTTTGAGTCTTGATAAACCCACTAAGCCCCAAGTTGAATGAAAACTAGCGAGTCCAACAAACTCCAAATGAGAGATTTGCCACTCAATAATAGAACCTAAGAATACCCAATAATAAATTTCAATATTGTAAATTGCCCCTCTTCTTCATTACATGACATAATTCCTGCTTTGTGAGGTTTTGTCTATAGATTCAGAAATCAGACATTTCAGCAAGAGTGGGCAGTGATTAATCTTTGAAAGCTTATGTGGACAAATGTCAAGAGCAGGATTACTGTATGTGAACCCAAGTTGCTTTCCTTCCACCTTTTTTTACATCAAGATATTCCAGAATACAGAATAATGCTGTCATTGCATTGAGGAACCTTTCTTTGGGGAATGATAATAATTTTAAAATAAATCATATAGTGTGTCAGGAGTCACTCCTTGCCTAATTAATTATTTGAAAAGGAGTAACATAGTGGCACAGGAGCCTGCGGCAAAAGAAATCTTCAGCGTCAACTTGAATATGAAAACAAGATCACAACTGAACTGTTGGGTACCATTACTAAGATCGGCTGCAAACAAAGTAATGCAAGATGCAGCAATGACTTTGTATCATCTGTCATTTGTGCAGGGCAATTGTGCTAGGCTCATGGAAGCAGGTGCAATTTCAATTTCTATTGAGTCAAACTCAAGGGGAGATATCTGATGTTGCCCATAAAGCCCTAGTGATCCTATCATTGATTTACCATTGCAGCCACTTCTGAGGGGCACAAGACTCTCCTTGATACCAATGCTACAACCTTATTTGTTGAAATTCTTCCTAAACACCAAAAGACAGAAGTAAAGAAAGCCAACTAATTCAAGAGAATGCTGTTGCACCATTGTTATGATTCTCAAGACAATATTCCAAGTTGCTGACAATTCAGGCTAATGCAATGGAACTTCTTGTTTGGATGGCTGAGAATAGAGATGTAAGTAAAACAGAGAAAGTACCTGTTCTATTCATTTTTAAACATCATGCAGAGTGTCTCGCAATGAAGATAATACTCACGAGATTCCATAAAAGACTGGAATGGAGTACCCTATTTGGACCAAACTCCACAGATTTCTGATTCACCCGCCTTTAAGTTCAAGAATTCCAAATTGGATTATCTACATTAGTTTGCCCTGCAGGTGGGTTGTTATCAGATTCTAACTTCCATTTAGAATTTCAGCAATATGCAAGATAACAGCAACAGTTCTTCAATGATGATTCTTTCTTGAAATGCTTCTTTCCTTTGTTTCTTCAAGGAAAGGACAGTTACATCTCTAATTTTGCATTATGTATATTGATTTAGGACATTGTGGGGTGTAAAATTTTATTGAGCAACAACATATTTATGTATATATTAAAAAAATTAAACTAAAGTTCTGGTCATTAGAAATCAAAAAGCAGAAAATCAGAAATCTGCATCCAGACTTTGGAAGAGTTTCTTCCAGCTGCCTTTCTTGAGCTGTTAGGGATTTGCATTATACATATTACGGAAATTGTAATTCTAAAATGAAAAATAAATACATTTATGGATTTTGCTTCCCTAATATAGCACTGAATTTATAAAGATTCCTAAATTTCTGGCTAGTGCAAGAATACCAGAGTTATTTGTATTTTATTCTTTGATTGTAAGGCCTTGAGGTGTTCTTTGTACACACTATCTTCTGGGGAAAAATGAATTACAATAAATAATGCAAGAACCCAAAAAAAATTGCTGTACAACTGCTTAAATTTTGAACATAGAAGTTGAAACCCTCCTCAATGCTGCCCTATGATATTTTATCATTGCAAAAATAAATATCTCTTGGCATTGAGACTGATTTTTAAATTTTCTAACGTTGGATCTAAACAAGAACAGCCTTGAAGTTTAGGTGGTTCACAGTCACTTTATCTCCATAACCAAATTGAAAATAATAATTTAAGACCTCTAACATGTTTGTGATTGGGAAAGCACATTTATCTATAAAGACATTAAAACACAAAAACAAGGGCAATATATCATCCGAGATAGTTCAATTTCTTTTACATTATAACAATGGCACATAAAAGAGGTTAGGGAACATCAGAAGCCAAGCACTCCGGGAGCTTAAGACAAAATCCTAACCGATGTTTTGAGCTTGCATTTGAAAAAATACCTCTTCTTTTGCAGTGAAAAATCCGTGCAGTGTATAAGCACAAGGACTATTAATTAAACTATTCCACGTTTTTCAAAAAACCAAAAAGAAAATCCTGCTAATCATCAAAGGTACTTCAACCTACAAATATACTGTCTTATATTCATGAGAATGGTGAGCTGTTCCATGTAAGAAAATATACCATCCTAGACTCAAGAGAGTAACCTTCCTAGACCAAAACCCTAATGCAAAATGAAAAATAGATAAAGTTGCTGCCGTGAAACTGCTCTTCAGCAGTGGTCATACCATTTAAATGCAAAATCCTAAATTAGCCTATCCCTTCGAAAATACATCAGAAAAAAGAAAAGTTTCAAAATCCTCTGAGAACGAAATGTACCGTATTTCATTCCATAATTGCGACGCCTCCAGCGGCCTTGATCTTCTCTATAATTTCATTCGCCATTTCTTTAGTGAGCCCCTGCTTCAAAATAACAGGCGCCTTCTCAACAAGCTCCTTGGCCTCCTTCAACCCCAGATCAGTGAACGCCCTAACTTCCTTGATAACCTTGATTTTAGCAGCACTGTCAAATTTCTCCAGCTTCACATTAAATGCAGTCTTTTCGGCCTTCTTTTCTTCAACTTTTGGAGCACTGGCAGCAACAGGCATGGCCATGGCTGCGTCTGATGAAAGCATTTGCAAGCGGGGTGCCCTGAGCTTGTCTGTGAGGCACGGCCCAATCTGCCGCCTTTCTTCAGGGGGCAGATTGGCTATTTCATCTGCAAGCTTCAGGATTTTATCGGACGGAGGAGACCTCGGGCCATATGGCTCATAGCGCACGGGTATTTTCAGTTTTTTCTCAGGCAGGGCTTCCGTTGAAAAGCTAAGCGGATCAAATGCCCGTCTATTGTATCGTGTATGTGAGTTTATTCGACATAATAATCTGTTCCATAGTGGAGGTATCATGTTTTTTAAGATGAACGTATGCAGTAAACAAACTTACCGGGCAGCGTACGTTTTGATGCATTCAGCAGTCCATGGATCTCGAGTCTGCCACGACCCCGACTCGAAAATAGCTCCCAACCAGAAACGGCCTTGCAAGCTTATTTTCGAAAGCCCTGTTAAAAGAGACCTTTTCTGCTTGTGAAGTAGTGTATTTTCGCTGGAGTACTTGTTTTTACAAATTTTATTATAAAATAGAATAGAAGATTTTCTAACTATCTATAGGTTAAGGATAGTCTATGAGACTCGTGTTACATTTGTTTTGTAAAATTTCAATCGATGTTTTTTAATACATTAAATAACTTGATCTGGATGTCTTCATAAGATTTACAATACAAAATTAAATTACTTTTTGTTTCAATTGTTCGGACTATGTAAAAAAGGCATACCCTCTTCGCATATATTAATAGTGTCTTTCATTTTAATGTACTAGTTGATTGGTTGTGAATAGGAAGGTTTGTTTGTTCAACTGTCTCTCTTGTTTGGGGGGCTTACTTTATAATTGTGTCCCCTCTATTGGACTCATTTTGACTAGGTTATTACTAACACATTGATTAGTGTACAAGTAGTGAATTTATGTGTTAAAATTTAGCAATCAACTTAAGCATAACTTGATCTTATCTTCACATATTTCCAAGGATTGATCATGATTTACAAACTATCCATTATGTTACTTGGGACAAATCCATGGTGTAGAACTGACCTTGGTCAAAACTATGGTGTGGAAATGACACCCTGATTTTGAAATTCAAATTTATCCTTGGGCCCAAGCTAAAACCCTTCAACTATTCATTACTTGTCGACTTGAGCATAAAATATCTAAATTTGTACATTGTGGTGTCGTATAAAAGAACAAACCCTAATCCATAATGAGTATCTAGTTTGGAGATCAAGGAACTTTAAGGAATAGACTTGTGGTTGAAATATCCACACTGTATAAACATGACATCATAATTAATTAAGTTTATTGCATGAGGAGTTGGCATGTCTTCAAGCATTCTTCTAAAATCATTAAAACAAATTTAGGGTTTTGTCTGAGGAGAAGATACTTGCATAACAAGCCCCAAAAGGTGTTCATCAACACTACTAGCTTTTAGATACGGATCAAGACCCCTAAGGTGAATGAATTTACACTGACCAAAAGCATGTAGATTAGTTTTGTGGTCAAAAATCATTTATACAATCAAGGTCAAATCCATGATTTAAATTTGACCTCACATAAATTTTGAGAACAATCTTTCAAATTTTGTTATTTATTCTTACAACGAATCCAATTTTAAGTGATTTTTGGGCTACAATTCAATAGTTATGATCAAAATAATGGACAACTATCTATCGATCATTAAAATTTGCTAAACACTTTCACTCCTATTAATTTGTAAGTTTCTAAATTATATCATATAATTTGTCATGAATATTAAATAGGTTTTATTTAAACGGAATTTTATTGTTTGTCACTATTAAATGGTTCTAAAGGTCAAATTTCAAGAGGCCAATGCACCCTGTATGAAGCATATGGAAAGTCTTACAATGCAACAATGTTGGTTGACAATGGGTGATTCCCAATAAGATAACTCTAAGATGAGAGAGTTGACTCCCTATAAAAAGGGGTAGAAATATTAAAGGAAAATAAAATAAATAAATTATCTTGCTAAATAGATCGATCATCTAATCTCTCGAAGTGGAGCTTAGTAGCTCATGATGTAGTAATCAACAAAGATAAACATGCATGCAACTAGTAAAGATGAGCAATGACAAGCAAATGCCACTTGGAATAATTGCTTGCTTCTTATCAAGTTCATGAATCAGTACAAAATTGAAAATGCATATACTTTGGAATTAGGCATATAGGCTTCCTCAAGTGTGACAAAAAATAAAGGAACTTTAGAAAAACAGCAAGATCAAAAAAACTTATGCACTCGACTCTGCTCTGCAAGTTTCCCACTTTGGCTATTTTTTTGAATTTTTCGGCCCCTTTTGTGATTTGACTGTTTCATGGGACGGTCGGGAGGGGGGCTCGGGAAGGCTCCCCATTCCAAGAATGATGTCTTCTTGTCTGGTGTTGTACCTACGGTGGCAGCAGCCAGTCTAGTTGTTCCTCATATGACGTCCCCTCCTTGTACTTTTGTCCTTTCCCCTAAGGAAAAAGACTGAGGGTATTTCTGGAAAGTCGCCCATATCTCCATCTTTTGGGCTTGACTCTTTCTTCTCTGTGGAAGAATTAGTTTCCTACATGGACAAACTGGTGGGTTCTGACTCACCAACCTCAAGTAAAAATTTATTGGAATCTGCTTCCTGCTCAGTGACTGGTTGGGAAGTAGATGTCCCTAAAGTTCTGATGTTGAAAGCGATGGACAATCTCAAATTGGTGCTAGTTGGAAAGTTTTTGGCGTATAGGCCAAATATTGAACTGATTCGTCAATGGGTTGCACTTGGAATCTCAAAGGCAGCGTCACCATAAATGTTATGCCAAGAGGTATCTTCCTTTTCTCCATCGTGGTTTATGAAGATATGTTGAAGGTTTTAACTAGTGGTCCCTGGGATTTTGACTCGGGGTTTAAAAACTTTCTCTCCCTTTGCAAATGGAAACCGGGCTTTAATCCGTCGGCTGACCTAGGTGCCTCGGCTCCAACCTAGGTCCGCCTTTCGGGCCTTCCTCTAGAGTTTTGGGAGACAGGAATATTAAAAGGATTTCCAACTCCTTCGAGAGTCTTCTGGCTATTGATAATATTACTCAAGAGAGATCTAGACTGGTGTATGCTCGTACTTGTGTAAATATGGTTGTGAATACAGTCTTACCATCCTCAATCCTCCTTAAGTCAAAATTTGGTAATTGGACCCAACCCCTCGAATATGAAAATGTTTGTCTCTTCTTCTAGCTATGTAAGAAGTTTGGTCACCTCATTGACTCTTGTGGGAACAAATCTATCAAGGGTACTAGTGCTAAGGAGAAAAATCTAGTGGAGGAACACTGCTAATGAAATGGCTTATGGTGCTCAGCCTTCTACAACTCTCGTTTAGGTGGTGTTTGTTCCCCAACTGAAGGATAACCCTGTCCCGGGAAAGGAGGTTGTTCCTAAACCTCTCATTGTAACTAACAACTCAGTTTTCCTAAACCTTGAAGTTTCTACCCCTATTTCCAACTTTCCAACCCCAGGCTTTCCAAAATTGGTGAAAATGAATGGTGGGGATGAAGTTAATATGGAAGATGAACCAAAGGTGGGATCTCTTACGGAGGAAAAAGCGTAAGCTCCCCAAGAGAAGGTTCAAATTTTAAGAGTGGGGGATGAGCTTGAAGAAGGTGAATATGTGCACCCTAAGACAAACTTGTCTTTGGAGGACATGCATTTCTTATCCCAAAAAGGGGCAAGAAACCTGAGCGACTCTATGACTTTACTGGGCTTTCCTCCAGGGTCTAGTAATAAAAAGGATGAGGATGAGTGGTCTCAAGCACCAACTAAATCTAAAAAGAAAAAGAAGTCAGATGTTGGGGGGCTGGGGGGGAAGGTGGGAAGACCTTCCCAAAAGGATTCCAAAACTAAAGATATTGTGAGGGATGTGACTACTGGAAAAGAAAGAACCTTGAACTCGACCGCAAGGTCAAAGCCCAAGAAGAAGTAGCTTTAGCTACTTCTCTAGGGAAAAGTTAGTGTTGTATTTTGTTTTATCTATGAAGTATCTTTCCTGGAATATAAGGGGCCTTAATAGCCCGTATAAATAGTTTTTGGTAAAAACTTGTATTATAGACAATAAAGTGGATGTTCTCCTCCTTCAAGAAACTAAGATGAAGAAAGAGACTTTCGATAAGGCTATTTTGAGCATCTGGCCTGGTGCAAATTATTTTGTTAGTGAAGCTAAAGGAGCTTCAGGAGGTATAGCTACTCTTTGGAATCCTTCTAAACTAAAAGGAACTTTGTGTTCTGCTAGTAGGAACAGTCAAATGATTGCCCTCAAAGACTTGACTTCCCAAGAGAAATGGAACCTAATAAATATTTATGCCCCAAATTTGAGTAGGGATAGAGTACTGCTTTGGGAACAACTAAGTGATGCTATTTCTTACAGAAAAGATGACCACTGGATGCTGGGAGGGGATTTGAATTCCCCTCTCCTTCCTTCCAAGAAGTCAGGGGGCAAGATGACTATTCTGATATCATGATGGAGCTGGTAGAGTTCTTCAACTCTATAGGTCTTATTGATATCCCCCTCCAAGGAACTAAGTACACTTGGTCCAATAGAAGGAATGGAAACCATCTAATCCAAGTCAAATTAGATAGGTTTTTTATCTCTGCCAATTGGAATATCTCCCAATTCCTATTGCTTTCAACTCTCCCAAGGTCTGGCTCTGATCATAATGCCTTGGTGCTTAAAAGAAATGTGGATTATAATAGGGGACCTTTCCCTTTCAGATTTGAATTAATGTGGAGTCTCCACCCAGATTTTGCTGCTCTTACTAAAACATGGTGGGAGGAACCTATAACTGGCACTCCTATGTGTTGCTTGGTGGAAAAGCTGAGTAGAATAAAGCAAAGAGTGAAAGGGTGGAATAACATGTAACCTTTGGTAATATCTTTGAGATAAGAATACCCTGAGAAACAGATTAAAATAAGTTCAAGATATTATGGAGGTTGGTCAGGTGGATGAAGAGATATGTGTTAAGGAAAGAGACCTCAGATCTCAATGGTTTAAGATAAACAAAAAGGAGGAATTTTTTTGGACACAAAAGTCATGTTTCCAATGGCTAACCAAAGGGGATAGGAACACTAAATTCTTCCACCAATCCACTTTGAAACACAGAAGCAAAAACAGGATTAGATCGCTCATAAAAGAGGATGGCTCCATGGTTACCACTAAAAAAGAAATTGCTCGGGAAGCTGTTAACTTCTTCTCCTCTCACCACATGGCTCTTGGCAATGTAAATTAGGTACATGTTGACTTTCTTGAGGTGATCCCTAGAGTTATTTCTAATCTTGATTTAAAGATGATGACTAATGTTGTGTCTATGGAAGAAGTAAAAAAGGTTGTGTTCTCCTTTAGAGCTTTTAAAGCTCCTAACTCGGATGGGTTCCCTCCTGACTTTTTCCAGACCTACTGGGATATTGTTAAAAATGAATTTTTCAATGCTGCTAGGGATTTTTTTAGGTTGACCGGGCTGCTTAACCAACTAAATGCCACTTTTTTAGCCCTTATTCCCAAAAATTTTGAAGCCTCAGCTATGAAGGATTATAGACCTATTAGTCTTTGCAATACGGTCTATAAAATCTTCTCTAAAATTTTGGTGTTAAGGCTCAAACCGGTGCTTGGTAAAATGATTTCCCCAAACCAAAAAGGTTTTGTCCAGGGGAGAAACATCCTTGATGTTTTCATTGCCACCCATGAAATTATCCACTCAATGGACCATTCTAAGAAACCTGAGATGGCCTTCAAAATTGATATTTCTAAGGTCTGTGATAAAGTCTCCTGGCCATTTCTTTTTGTTGTTCTCAAGAAGTTTGGGATAGAAGGAAGACTCCTTAAGATGATCTTTGTTTGTGTTACCTCCCCCATGTGCTATGTTCTAGTTAATGGAGTCCCCCAAGGCTTTTTCTCTTGTGATCATGGTCTTAGACAAGGTGATCCCCTCTCTCCCTACCTTTTTATAATTGTTGTTGAAGTCCTTGGCAAGAACATCCAAAAGTTGGTGGACTCTAAAGCTCTAAAAGGTGTTAAAGTTGCCTCATCTCTTATTCCTAACTCCCATCAACAATTTTTTGATGATACTCTCATGTTTGGGGAAGCCTTGGTGGGGGAAGCAAGTCTTTGAAAACAGGCTCTTAATGACTATGTTGTTATTTCTAACCAGTGTATAAAGTATGAAAAAAGCAAAATTTACTTCTTCAATACTAACCAACAGATTAAGGACAGAGTGGTGAAAATTTTGGGATGTCAAGAAGCTGCCTTACCTGATGCCTATCTTGGCCTACCTTTGATCTCTAAGAAGTTGGAAAATAACTACTGGAATTAGCTGATTGAGAGAGTTCAAAACAAGTTGGTTGGATAGAAGGGGAAACTTCTCAGCTTTGATGGCAAGGTTCAACTGCTCAAAGCCTCCCTTCAAAATATTCTGATATACTACATATCTCTCTTCAAAATTCTTGATTTTATAGGGGAAAAGATAGAACAAATTTAGAGAAGATTTTTTTTGTTAGAAACAGAAGAAAAAAATAGACTGTCCCTACTCAGTTGGGAAAAAGTGTGCACTCCCAAAAGGAGAGGGGGTTTGGGAATAAGAAGAATATCCTTGCTAAACAAATCCCTCACTGCAAAATTGGTTGGAATCTTCTTGAATGCTCAAAAGACTAGGTAAAAAATTTCCAAGCCAAGTACTTGAGGAACAAGAATCCTGGTTGTTTTCTCTCTATGTCTAACCTGCCCAGTGGCTCTACTTTATGGAATCATCTTGTTAAATTAAAAAATGTGTTAAAATTGGGGGTAAGAAAGAGAATTGGGAATGGTAATACTACTAATTTTTGGAAAGACCCATGGATTGAGACTTCTAATTTTTCTTCAATTGATGAACTAAATCCTCTCAAACAAAGCCTAAACAGGATTTGTGGCAAAAAGGTTTCCGACTATATTAACTGGGAGATGAAGGAACCTAATTGGAAGGAGTTCAAAATGCTATTAAGAAGGGATAATCTGAGAGGCCAGAGACAGGTCATCTGGGACCCGATCCTTCTAAGGTTGCACAATCTAATTGGGGAGGCTAAGTGGTTTGATAGAGAAAGGGAAGATGAATGGCTTTGGAAAGGTATCTCTTTAGGTTGTTTCTCAGTTAAAAAGGCTTATGAGGAACTAGTGAAGCCTTTGGATATCATTACTGACCATTTCTAGAATAAGGTGTGGTTAAAGAACTTGGTTCCCAAAATTAACCATTTCTAGTGGACTCGGCTCATGGAAAAATTATTACAATTGACAACCTGGTTAGGAGGGGATTCCAACTGGTTAACATATGCTCCCTTTGTAAGCAAGAAGAGTAGTCAATTATGCACATTTTCTTTCACTGCCAATTTGCAAGGGAGGTGTGGTCCTTGTTGTTGTTGTCCTCGAATTGGGTGTTTCCTCACTCATGTTGAAAATGAAGGTAATATTGTAGCTTAAAACTTGTAAAACTATGAGACTGTAGATTTAATTAAGTATTCTTTGTTATAGTTATTTGTGTATGATTATTTGTTTAGATCAAGTTTACCAATTGTAGAAAGAGACAGAAGATTGTAGAAGAATGAGACAAGAATATAGAAGTGACACAACATATACGTGGAGAAACCCTTTCGGGAAAAAACTCCACTAGAATCAATAGTGCTTGTATTATTTAACCTTACAACAAGATTACAATAATACTATATCAATCCTTGATTGATATGCTTCCTTGCCTTCAACAATCCTTCTTCACAACCTGCACAAAACTCTCATTGGAACTCTCATACACTTGCATCAGCACAAGCTATCCATGCATTCCATGTGACCAAGCATGAATTCACACATCCCATGCAATGCTTCAAACCCTCACACATGCACAAGCTCAACCTGCTAACCTGCAATAAACTCTTATGCAATTGTTGCAATAATTAGACAATTAATGAGCATGTAAACTTATAAGAGTTATCAAATACAAGAGCATAAATCTCCTCACAAAAAACCACACCTAGATTGTGCAAGCAAAGTTCCACACTGTAACATGAAGTCAAAACCAAAGTCTCCTCAATTTAGGCGCCCCAAATTGAACACTTAACTGATCGTTGGTCAAGAAAATATCTTGCAAGCATAACCTCAAAGTTGGCACCCAAGAATGGGCCCACTTAACTTAGCCTTGTAAATATCTTCTCATGCAAAAGGTGTTAACTCAAAGATGCCAACTTGGGCACCCATGGTGGGTCGAAGTCAATCTTAGTTAACTGAAACATATCTCTCCACCAATCCATGCAACATTATGCATGATTGATCATCCCCACTTAACTGAATGTATCCACCTATTATCTGTCATGCAACTAAAGTCATTAGTCATGCAACTAAAGTCAACTAAAGTCAACTAGTATTCATCTCAAACTATCTACATGCAACTGAAGATAACTGAACCATAACTGAACTAAACTCCACTCATGTAAATATCAATCCCTAACTTGTAGGATCTAAACATGCATTACTGAAGTGTTATCAACACTCCAAATAGTTAACTTAAGCAAGGTGGGTTCCACCTTCCATGTGGGTGCCCCATGTGCTATTTTGTAGGAGCTCTTCTTGGGCATCCCCACATGTTCCTATCATTTAGGAATAATTACAAATGTCAATTTACATGTTCATTTCATTTGAATTTAATCTCTTTCTAATCCTAGTGTTGGGGAACACTTTCCAAGGTCTTAGGAAATACATGAAATAAGTTTAGGATTTCAATTAAATGGCATCCTATTCCCAACATTCTCCCACTTGACATTATACATTGCAATTATTCTAAGTAAGGTATTATTATAAATCAAGTACAGGACTCAAGTCCAATGGCCTTCCTGCACCAAGAGAACTTATCTACAACATTGATCAAAGTGTCAACTTTCTCAATCAATACCTTTCCCAAGTCTCTGTAACCAAACTATCATAGGTAGAAATTCATGCTATCAACATAACAACCCAAATCTACAAACAAGTCCTTGTATATCCACCATCCTGCAAAATAAGACTTCAAGGTAATAACACATATATACATGCGATAAAAAAAACCTCTGACGTAACTCACTGTAGTAAAGTGTAACTAGTCCAAGAGAGGTGCCCCTCTCATACAAAACACATATACCTTTTGGAACTCCCACTGCACAGGTAATGTCAAATCTGAAAAACAAGATCACGACATTAACAAGTCCTCCTATAGCACTTCACATAGAGGATGTGGCTAACTCCTCTATCATTGTGTCAAAGAAGCATACAATGATATGCAAAATACATCTCTCATAACATAAGAACCTTCAAGAAGAAGACAATATTCCCACAAAGAAAGGACCTGCAAATCAAACCATGTTCTTATACCACACTAACATGTGCCAAACTGTGTAAAGTAATATCTCCTTCAACACTCCCAAACTGAAAGGATATCAACATCTAACCATTCAACTTATAATGAAACATGACATAACTTAGATGTAAACCTCTCATAGAAAGTAGATCAAACTTAGCCAAACATTCCCACAACAAAAGGGAATATGCCCAAATTCACTAACTATCTCTCCTACCTCTCCTACCTAAATCCTCATAACTAACTCAAGTTCAAGATTGCATGGAGAACAATGGAAATACATAAAATCATGCATCTACTTCTCAATAATCTCTCAAAACTCAATTTTCAAGACTAATGCATAAGAGAAGACAAGATACATATAAATAATGCATCTAATAATTAGGTGGGCGACACCTCTTAGATCATTTACCTACCAAGTAGACCAAGAGTGGGATACAAGATTTTCCTGTGCATACAACACCAAGCAATACAGGCTTTCAATAAAGACAACCTTCTCACCAGGTCTATGATGGACTCACATCCATTCCAGGTGTAGGCTCCTCAGTCTTTACTATTGAAAAACTTTTATAACATGTAACCATTCTGATACATATCTTTTAACATAAGAAATATCTAGCCTAACCCAAGTCTCTCTAGTATCCATGAGCACCCACCAATCAATTCATTCCAACTTCCAATGCAACTTGTATAATCATGAAGCTCTGAGAAAATGATTAATACTCAAAACCAAAGAGAACTACATCCTCTCCAAAGGAAGAACAATAACACCTTTACCAAAGACTCTAAGGGTCCTCCATGAAACAAGATGTTAAAACCTCTTCAAATCATATGAAGATAACCATATCCTACCAAAGCTCCCACTGAACTGTGATACCGAGCTATACATGGCAACAAGATAAACATCAAACCATCACTGTCAAAAACTCCCACTGAAACATGTAACCAAGCTATCCATGACATCGTAATAACCATCTCCTTACTAGATCCATTGAATCTTTCAATATCTAGACAAGAAGTAGAACTCATTGTAACATACTTCTTTTACAAATCTGCAATAACACAATAGTAAAAGCTCCCACTACAACCAAAAAACCTTCAAAATTTTAAGAGAAATGTGTTCCAAACTCCCGTTAGCTCTGATACCAAATGTTGGAAATGAAGGTGAAATTGTAGCTTAAAACTTGTAAACCTATGTGACTATAGATTTAATTAAGTGTTATTTTTAAGAAAATCTTTGTGTATGATTATCTATTTAGATCAATTTTACCAATTGTAGAAAGAGACAGAAGATTGTAGAAGAATTAGACAAGAAGATAGAAGTGACACAACATATACGTGGAGAAACCCTTTCGGGAAAAAACTCCACCAGAATCAATAGTGCTTGTATTATTTAACCTTAGAACAAGATTACAATAATACTATATCAATCCTTGATTGATATGCTTCCTTGCCTTCAATAATCCTTCTTCACAACCTATACAAAATGCTCATTGGAACTCTCATACACTTTTTGCAGCATAAGCTATCCATGCATTCCATGTGACCAAGCATGAATCCACACATCCCATGCCATGCTTCAAACCCTCACACATGCACAAGCTCAACCTGCTAACCTGCAATAACTCTGATGCAATTGCCGCAATAATTAGACATTTAATGAGCATGTAAACTCATAAGAGTTATCAAATACAAGAGCATAAAGCTCCTCACAAAAAATCACACCTAGATTGTGCAAGTAGAGTTCCACACTATAACATGAAGTCAGAACCAAAGTCTCCTCAGTTTAGGCACCCCAAACTGAACACTTAACTTATCGTTGGTCAAGAAAATATCTTTCAAGAATCACTTCAAATTTGATGCCCAAGAATGGGCCCACTTAACTGAGCCTTGTAAATATCTTCTCATGCAAAAGGTGTTAACTCAAAGATACCAACTTGGGCGCCCAAGGTGGGTCCAAGTCAATCTTAGTTAACTGAAACATATCTCTCCACCAATTCATGCAAACATTATGCATGATTGATCCTCCCCATTTAATTGAATGTATCCACCTATTATTTTTCATGCAACTGAAGTCATTAGTCATGCAACTCAAGTCAACTTAAAGTCAACTAGCATTCAACTCAATCTAACTACATGCAACTGAAGACAATTGAACCATAACTAAACTAAACTGAACTCCACTCATGTAAATATCAATCCCTAACTTTTAGGATCTAAACATGCATTACTGAAGTGCTATCGATCCTCCAAATAGTTAACTTAAGCAAGGTGGGTTCCACCTTCCATGTGGGCACCCCATGTGCTCCTATTTTGTAGGAGCTCTTCTTGGGCGTCCCCACATGTTCCTATCATTTAGGAATAATTACAAATGTCAATTTATATATGTTCATTTCATTTGAATTTAATCTCTTTCTAATCCTAGTGTTGGGGAACACTTTCCAAGGACTTAGGAGATACATGAAATATGTTTAAGATTGCAATTAAATGGAATCCTATTCCCAATAACTCAATGAAGTTATTTATAGAAAGTTGGTCGAATTGTCCTTTTTCCCACAATGTTATTGTTGACCTCTGGAACCAAATCCCCCCCTTTGTTACCTGGGGAATATGGAAGGAAAGAAATAACAAGATATTCAGGGAAGTGGAGAGAATCAGTTGGGAGGTAAGCTTGATTATAAAAACATAGATTAAGGAAAACACTGAGGCGGGAAGCTATAGTTTTTCCAAAGCATGGTCTAACTACAAAGAGATGAGGATTAAGTAGAATTAGGGAATAAGGAAGGATCTTACTAAACTCAATTGGTTTATGATGCTAACCAGAATGGCTATTGTGTGGAGTCCTCCCCAGACAGATTGGATAAAGTGTAACTTTGATGGGTGCTCAAAAGGCAACCCAACATTAGCTGGGGCATGGGGTCTACTCAGAAACCATAAAGGGGAATGCATAGTGATCCTTGGTGTGAATATGGGTGTCTATTCTAATAATAAAGCTAAATCTATGGTTGTGTTAGGGGGCTTCAAAACCCTTAAGGAGCTCGGATTTAAAAATGTTATAATAAAAAGGGATTCCAAGCTCATTGTGGATATTTTGAATGGAGTGGTTGTGCCACCATGGGAGCTAAAAAATATAATTGATAAGTGCCTAGCCCTAAAGAATTACTTCACCAACTTTAGGGTGCAACACGTCTACATAGAGGGCAACAAAGCTATTGACTGTTCCGCCAATGTGGCTCTAAGTTGTACGGGGTGGACCCACTGGACAAATAATAATATGCTGAAGTCTTTAAGAGGCTTGATATTAAATGAGAAATTTGAAAATGATTACATTATACAAAGATGATATGCTAAAGTTATGTAGGAAGCATGGGAGTCATGTGGTGCTTAAAGGATTTCAAAGTTATGATGATATTGGGGGTATGAGGTTGTATTTGATGATCTCATTAGGAAGTATAATAAATCATTCTTCCCTTCTCAAGTTGACCGATGATCACATGGATTTTTTCAATTTGATAAGGGTTGTCAATTCGAATCATGTCGAATTGCCAAAATTCTAAAGTTTTGCAAGGTATGATACTAAATGAAGATTTTAAAACTTGTAAGAAAAATGATGAGTTAATGGTACCGAGAATTGTGTCGCTGACCTTCACAAAAAGAAACTTCTTGATCCCACATTTTTTATGGGTTCTTCTTGTTATTGGGAGAAATAGTGTCTTTTGCAACAAGGAAAGAAAGTAGAAGTGGGTGATTATGAAGAAAAGTGCACAACAACCAAAGAATTTGCAGAGTGTTAAAATGGGAGGCCCAAGGAAGTGCACTGAGCCTCCTAATTTCCAGGTCCTTAAGCAGAATGTGGATTTATGGAGGCTTTTCAAAAATGTTGGTATGGTTCTATTTTTTGAATCTTTGAAGGGTTAAAATGAGAACTTAATGACCAAGTTCACAAATTCCTAGAGGAAAGGAAGTGTCGCCATTGGTGCGGTGAAGTTTGAGGTTACGACGAGATTCATAGTTGAAGCAACTAGCCTGCAAAACCAAGGGGTTAAAGTTGCAAAGAAGAGTGGGGCTAATATTAGAAGTTTGTGGATAAATTCCCGCATGAAGGGGAGAACCTAAAACAATTCTAAAACAGGTATGCTAGGTTAGAACTCCCTCCTCCCTATGCTTTGGTTAGCCTATTTGTTATGCAGTATTTTACTTTAGAGGGCAGATATATGTCAGTACATGCGTACCATTTTCCTCTACTCAATCATAGTAGGCATGGAGAGAAAATTAATTTATCCTTTTACTAATTGTCTTCCCTGCAACTCAATACAGAGAAGGGTGACAGTCCTCCCCTGCACCAAGGTCTAATGTTATCCTTGTATAAGTATGCTCTGGCTCTTAACCCTCACGATTACCCTTTGGCTGCATGAAATGATAATCCTAACTGTTTTGATGGGGATAACGAGGAACCACCTATTGATGAAATTCATGTTGCGACACCTAATCCCTGCTTGCCTCCCTTAGTTACTGCTAGGAGGGTGCTAATTTCTGTAAAGAGCTTGTCCCTTGTGGCCAATCTCTCGAACCCCTCTACTCTTGTGTTGCAGGAAAGAGAGGAAAAAGGTGTTTATGAGATTGAGCTCATCAAGGCTACACCGGAGAAGAGAAAACACTTGCCTTTGTTGTTGGACCTTCCCAAGGTGAAGAAATTCAAAAGAGATATTAACCCTAGTGATATCATTAATATATCTGAGGAAGGTGAACATAATGAGGAGTTGAAGGATGATAGCAACCTAGGTTGACAATCCCCTGACTTTATCAATTCAAAGGATTTCAAATCACCTTTCTACTCATAGACTTAATCTTGGCTTATGTTCCACTTTCTCACCTAGACACCCTTGTAGGTCTACAGACCCAATGTTCCCAACTTAACTCTCAGTTTCCCTTAACAACCCCTGCAACAAATCACCATTCTAGGCACCCATTAAATCCTTCTTCAAAATGCATCAAACCCTCCTTAAACTCCTTTGGACCAATTTTCACAAAAGCTTGAAGTAACATTGTCCAAGACCCCAATTAGGCCAGTTTTGCAAATTAGGTGCACTTTAAACTTTCCCTTTCACCAAAAAATTGATTGGGCAACACTCACCAGCCTGAGAGATCACTAAAACCACAACTCTTAGGGCAAGTTAGGCCCTGCAACACCCCAAACACAAAAACCCTTACTTTTCCCAATTTACCCTAGGGCTTATTGAAAAACCTACTTCCTAACTTTACCAGACCTTACCACCAACTAAAAAACCCTTTACTAACCCTGTACAAGCTTAAAATATCAAGAAATGTCACTGCCCTCTCAGGTTTTATCAAACCCTAGGCCAAAACCTTCATTTTCATGCTCTTTTCCTCGCAATTTCACTAGGTACAACTTAAACCCCACAAATCCTTTCTCCATTCACCAAATAATCACCCTAACATATAAAACTGACCCACCAGACTCATTCCTCCAAGCCACAGAGATTACAATAGGAGGAATGAGTCAGAATTTCACTTAAAGCTTCAAAAACCCTTAAATCTGCAAACTTAGTCTGCCTCTGAGATTTGACAATAAAATGAGTTCCACTCAAAGAAACTCCTTCCAAATGGATTAAAATGAAAGATAGAACAATTTTCTACAGGTTCTTAACACATTTGAAGCATAATACAATATTACGAGTCTATAGAGGCCTATGATTGTCAAGAAAACACAAAAAAAAAATGAAAAATAGGGGAAATCCTTGCTATTATTGCTTTGAAATCTTCCAACCAACCACTACATCGATGATCCACACCTTTTTAAAGGTTTTCCCACCAAAAACAACCAACTCAACAACTTCTAATTGATTTTCAAACTCTTTATGACCGTTAGGCTTCTAAGCCTTTACAAATTTTGCATTTTTGCAAGTTTATGTTAACAACCTTTTACACTTTTTGCAATATTTGCATTTTGACTCTCCTAGACTCCTAATAGACCTATTACATCAAGAAATTGTCAATATGACCTTATTTGACCCAAGAACATGACCCTACACAAGAAAATTGACATTTCACCTACCTTGACAACTTTTGTCAATCTTGACAATTCTTCAACATGATTTATAACTTTTACAGTATGGACTCAAAAGACATCAAGGTTCACCAATTAATCAAAATGGTCTCATTAGACCTTATTTAGACTCAAGACACTCAAACAACTTTGAATCACTCACCAAGACTCAACCCTTCACTTGACAACTAGAGCAAAAACACTGAAATAGATTGGTGCTCCTGCACCATACACATCGCCTAAAAGGTTTCTATGTCTCTAGAAACTGCTCTTCAATGGTTCCACCTTTGGAAACTCCTTCTCTTTGACCTAAAAAAGATACCTTGACTGGAAAATTCATAAAACTTGCTTTATGCTTACCATCTTTGAGTTCATGGCCAATTTGATATGGCTTCTCTTGCTTGGTTAAACATCAGCTTCCCTCTGCCTTGTCCAAGCAACATACCTACCTTCATATCTTTGTCCTTGCCTTTCCATTTGTCCCAATCCATTCTTGTCCTTGAATCTGTGCTTCAAACTCACTATCCTCGTAGCCCTTTCATTCTGAGACCTACATACCTCTATATTCTCCATCTTAAGAGCCTCTTTCCTAACAATTTTTTACTGCCCTTCAATATTAGCAACTACTATAGGAAACCACTATCCCAACTAGTATTTCTTCAACTTTCTTAGACTCATTGTTTGTCTTTTCAAGGAATTCACCCTTAATCTACTTTGCCTCAAAATTGAACACCCTTCTCACACCCTCCTTGTTGCCTTTAATAATTGTATTAGCATTCAAATTTATTGTCTTTTGATCTCCATCCCTTGAATTGACTGCAAACTCTTTACTCTTATCTTCCCCAAACTCCACAAACTCTTTTCTACTCATCATTATTACCTTTGTTTCCCTTGTCTTCTCCCTATCTTCTTCTTGCAATGGAAACAAATTAAATGAGTTCCCTTCATGCACAATCTGGTATGTATTAGCCCATCCATCATACACAACACATTTATCAAATTTCCATGGCCTTCCAAGCAACAAATGGCAACATTGCATTGGTAGAACATCACAGAGTACCCTATCTTTGTATCCTCCAATCTGAAATTCAACTAAAGCCTACTCATTGACTAAAAGTGTTTGATCATCATTTAGCCATGACACCTTATAGGGTGTTTGATGAGGAACTTTTACCAAACTCAACTTATCTACCATTTCCTTCAATACTATATTATCAGTGGATCCTAAATCTATTACTAACTTGCATACTTTACCTTTGCTCTTGCAAGTGGTCTTGAAAAGACTTCTCCTTTGCAATGGTTCTTTCTCCTTGGAGGCCTTCAAGAGATGTATTTGCAACATCAAAGTCTCACCAACTTCAAGAACACAATTATGACTTGATGAATTGACACTTTCCTCTTCATCTTCTTGCACAAGTTGAACTCTCTTTCCACCTCTTCTCTCACCCCCACTTGAAGCAGCACCAAACTTGTCAGGACACTTGAAGAATGGATGACCAAATTCACCACACTTGTAACACCTTCCTGCAAATACATTAGGATCCCTTCCTTGATCTATATATCTGCCCCTATAGTTTGTTCTTCCACCTCTCCATCCACCTCTAGATTCAATCACTTGTTCTTTTCCTTTACCAACATCATCTTGATCTTCTTTGGACTGTTTTGGTGTTGAAAATGTACCTCTACCCCTAGAATTACTACCTCTTCCTCTTGTTTCCTTCTCTTGTCTTCTCTTCATATTCTCTTAAGCCCTTATAGCCATTTGAAAACATTCTTCTACTATTTTTGTTGTCATCAAACTTATCTCATATTGTATGTTATACCTTAGACCATTAAGATACCTTGCCACTCTTTCTTCTTCATCTTCCTCATGTTTTGTTCTTATACTTAACCTATATAACTCCTCGGCGTATGCTTGTACATCTAGATCCTTTTGCCTAATATTTTGAAGTATTTTAAGCAATTGCACATTGTAATCATTAGGAAGGAACTTACCTTTTATTTTTTCCTTCATTCCCTCCCAAGAAGTGATCTTAGCCTTCCCCTTTTTTTGCCTTTCTTCTTGCACAAAATTCCACCATAGCAAAGCATGTCCTTTTAGCTTGGTTTTTTCCTTCTTCACCTTGTGTTCTCCATCTACCTCTTCACTTTCAAAGTAATTCTCCATGGTCCCTATCCAATCCAAGAGCTCTTCACCAACTAATTTACCCCCATACATAGGCAAGTCCATTTTTCCATGTCCATCACATTTCACAGCCTTCAAAAGCTTCAACATTCTCATATCTTCTAGATCCAATTCTTCCTCTTCACTAGAGGTCTCTTCCTCTTTAGAATCACTCTCATCCATGTCAAACCTAGCTTTAGACCTCAATGCAACAACTTCCTTCTTTAAGGCTTCTAATTCTCTAGTCTGGTTATCAATCTTCCTAGAAACAATGCTTCCTTTAGGAGGCATTTTGATTCCTCCCATTACACCTTCTTCTTGCACTCAAAATTTCAACCTACTCCTCAAGAGACCTACTCCCTTTGCTCTGATACCAACTAATAGCAACCTAGGTTGACAATCCCCTGACTTTATCAATTCAAAGGATTTCAAATCACCTTTCTACCCATAGACTTAATCTTGGCTTATGTTCCACTTTGTCACCTAGACACCCTTGTAGGTCTGCAGAACCAATGTTCCCAACTTAACTCTCAATTTCCCTTAACAACCCTTGCAACAAATCACCATTCTAGGCACCCATTAAATCCTTCTTCAACATGCATCAAACCCTCCTTAAACTCCTTTGGACCAATTTTCACAAAAGCTTGAAGTAACGTTGTCCAAGACCCCAATTAGGCCAGTTTTACAAAGTAGGTGCACTTTAAACTTTTCCTTTCACCAAAAACTTGATTGGGAAACACTCACCAGCCTGAGAGATCACCAAAACCACAACTCTTAGGGCAAGTTGAGCCCTGCAACACCCCAAACACAAAAACCCTTACTTTCCCAATTAACCCTGGGGCTTATTGAAAAACCTACTTCCTAACTTTACTAGACCTTGCCACCAACTCAAACACCCTTGAATAATATCAAGAAATGTCACTGCCCTCTCAAGTTTCATCAAACCCTAGGCCAAAACCTTCATTTTCATGCTCTTTTCCTCACAATTTCACCAGGGACAACAACTCAAACCCCATAAATCCTTTCTCCATTCACCAAATAATCACCCTAACATATAAACCTAACCCACCGGACTCATTCCTCCGAGCCACAAAGATTACAATAGGAGGAATGAGTCAGAATTCCACTTAAAGCTTCAAAAACCCTAAAATCTGCAAACTCAGTCTGCCTATGAGATTTGACAATAAAATGAGTTATACTCAAAGAAACTCCTTCCAAATTGATGAAAATGAAAGATAGAACAATTCTCTATAGGTTCTTAACACATTTGAAACATAATACAGTAGTACGAGTCCGTACAGACCTGTGATTGTCAAGAAAACACAAAACAATTATGAAAAATAGGGGAAATCCTTGCTATTATTGCTTTGAAATCTTCAAACCAACCATTACATCGATTCTCCACACTTTTTAAAGGTTTTCCCATAAAAAAAATTTGACTCAACAACTTCTAATTGATTTTCAAACTCTTTATGACTGTTAGGCTTCTAAGCCTTTACAAATTTTGCATTTTTGTAAGTTTATGTTGACAACCTTTTGCACTTTTTGCAATATTTGCAATTTAACTCTCCTAGACTCCTAATAGACCTATTACATCAAGAAATGGTCAAGATGACCTTATTTAACCCAAGAGCATGACCCTACACAAGAAAATTGACATTTCACCTACCTTGACAACTTTTGTCAATCTTGACAATTCTTCAACATGGTTTACAACTTTTACAATATGGACTCAAAAGACATTAAGGTTCACCAATTACATCAAAACGGTCTCATTAGACCTTATTTAGACTCAAGACACTCAAAAAACTGACTCACTCACCAAGACTCAATCCTTCACTTGATAGCTAGAGCAAAAACATTGAAATAGATTGGTGCTCCTACACCAAAGGAGACCTCGCAGGGGCAAGGGAGTGGAGGAGGTGGTGGTAGAAGGTCTACCCGTCTAGCTAAAGCTGCTTCTAAGGACAAGAAAGGCAAACAAAAAATTACCGTGTGTGATGAGGAAGACCTAGAACTCAATGAGTTTGAAGCCCAGGAGGACGAAGATTTTGAGGATATGGATTTCGAGGACTTTGCTTATGATATGGGGGAAGAAGGATCAAATGAAGAAAAGGAAGAGGAAGAGGAAGAGGAGGAACAAAAGAATGATATTGAGAATGTGCAGGATGTAGGGAATATGGGCTTGGAGACTAATATTTAGGAATCGAGCACTGATTTCATGAAGAGTAGACTAACTTTTTTGCAGGTACAAGTGGATGATATGGAGAAAGCCTTAGTTATGCTAATGAAGGTAACTAATAGATTGATTAGGAGGGGGATTCTAGGAGTTGTTTTTGGAGAAACCAGAATTTCCAAGAAGTTGAAAAAATAGGGGAAGCCTGATGTTTTAAAGATGTTGGACAAGTCCAAGGGACCTAACTGGAGGGAGTACATCTCCCTCATTGGCGAATATTGGGACCTACTGAAGAAAGTCGAGTAATGGCTTCTTGTTACCGCTTTGGTGACTGCTTTCCCCTTTTGTCCTTTTGTTTCATAATCTCATACTACTATTTTATAATAGCCCTATTATGGTTGAATACTACCTGGGACACTATTGATTTGATCAATGGTTTACGTAGTTTTAAGTTTGCTAGCAGAAACTTATTGTTTTTTATTAATATTGGTTGGACTATGGTTACTATGTTGAATGATGGCCCACGTGCTAATCGGGTAGCTATTTTTTGGTTCTTGCTGGTGGTGTTGTTTTCCACCTTGTTTTGGTTCCTTTTTGTCTGTTGGTTGTAGCCATGGGACCAGGGCCCTTCCCTGCTTAACTAATCAAAGACATCAAGATCAATAGGTAAATTGTGAGAATGTCGACCATTACTTAGGCATGTAGGATAGTATTTCTAACTATTATACCCAATCCACAATGATTTCCCCCAAAATAATATATTCAAATATAAATTATAGCAAAGAGTGGATATTTATGTGAGTTCAAGTATTGATGGTCCCTATCAATGATTAGAGTAGGTTGTCCAGCCTCTTGTTCTTTGAATTCTATAGCCTAGTACTATACTTCACAATGCTAGTAGGTGGAATTGGTTGCCTAAGATTGTTTGGTTGGCGGTCATGAATGGTTGGCCCTATCATCTTGCAAATTTTAAAGTCCAAATATGTACGTATACATAAAAATTAGAGCATACAAGAACAAGTTAAACTATATTAACTTATCCTACTCACAACCCAAATGCAACACTCAAGATAAAGCATAAGGGTTAGCAAATATTAATGACAACACATGCATTTCTCACCAACACCACCCTTGTTACACCAAGATTATGGTGATTGTTGTCATTTGAAATGCATTATTATTGAACTCGGTTCAATATTGCAAAGACACAATGGGAATGATCTCTCAATTGTGGGACCTTGCTAAATTGTGATAAGACCTTTGGAGAAGGTTGATTTCTTTCTAATCCTAAGTGTATGTGTTGATCCAACTCAGCATAGATCAAAATTGATGCCCACTCCTACTCTAACAATTCACAAAGGAGAGGGAGAAGGAAAAAAACTAAAATGAAAGGTTGGTGATGCATTGAAACTTAATTGAGCTCTCTCCTTGCTCACAACACATGAAACCTATTAAAGGTTGTAACTCACACAAATCTCTATTTTTCACCAACTCCTGCAATCATATATCAAAGTAAGGGGTTGAAGAAGTACCAAGAGGGAGAGAGCTAATTACAATAGACCCTATAACAAGTTTACAGGACTAGAAAGCCATATATAGCTCCTATAACTAAGCACACACTACATATCTATCATAAAAGAGGAAAAGTATCATTAGTACATGATGCATAGCAAGGGAAGAAAAGGGATCCACAACCTGTGTTGATAAACAAAAGAATACACAACATACAAGAATGATGAGAAAATGTGAAAAAAATGTATTGATTGCAAGGCATTAAGCAAGTTTTTTACAACTTCAAAGAGAATAGAGAATACGTTACAAAGATAATTTCTCTCTTATCTATCTTATGTTGAAAAAGTGAGAAATCCTAAAAATGAGGATGAGTGGGTCCTTATTATCCTCAATGGAAAGTGCCAAAATTGCAATAAATTCATAATTTATCGTGGGTACATTAGAGAGAGTGTACCCAAGACCTATCTGTCATCTCATCAATGTTATATGAAAAAAGTGTCCCCTCGAGGCCTATATACATCTTAAAATGTGGAAATAACATCCTATTTATTCGTGCCATACCTCTAACCATTGATGGCTTGTGGCATTGAGTGCAAGTACCAAAAAATTGCTTAATAAATCTATTGAAATTGCAACCTGGGGATGACATCTCAATCATCGAGCTCAATTTAAGTAATTATTGTGGTATGGAATGAGCACTATTTTTCTCTTCTGAATCTATGTCAATCTTCATAAATAATCATTTATGGGTGCAATTGGATATTATCTAGTAGTTGTGAAGTACTATAGATACATTAATGGTGTTTCAGGATCATCTTGGGGGTAGGTGAGAGTAGGTGAGTGAAAGTCACACCATTACATCTAGAACTCAACATTTAAAATCATTTCAATAGATTGAAATCTATAATTTAAAATTTATTACATTTTCCCTATTGCATGTTATATTGAAGCTTTTTGGCCTTTCATGAATTGTGTTGCACTTTCAATAAGTTCACGAACTTGTGAACTTGCTAGCATTAAGAACTTGGTTTCTTTTCCATCTTATTTCTTCCTTGTTCTCTTCAACACTTCACACTTTTAACAAAATAGAGAACTAGTGAACCAATATCACACTTTCAATAAGTTCACAAACTCATGAACTTAGGGAAACTTAAAACTTTTCAAGTTTCTCATTTCATCCTTCAATCATTCATACTTTTGTTGACTTGGTGAACTAAATTGCAATTTTGCACCTTTTGAGAACTTAAGAACCATGCCAGCTTTTTGGAAATTTTGTAAACCTATGAACCTTCCTATACTTGAACTCATTTCTTCACTCTTTGTTGCACTTCCAAAGAGTTCACAAATTAGTGAACTTTGCAACATCACAAACTTCGCAACTTTTGTATCTTCTTTCTTCATCTCTTCGTCACACATGTGAAGAGTTCACAAACTTACAAACTTTGTGAAATCATGAAATTGGTGACTTTTCTACCTTATTTATTCCTCTCTTTGTTGCACATTCACAAATTTTGCAAACTTGCAAACTTTGTGACATCATGAACTTGACAACTTTTCTACCTTCTTTGTTCCTCTCTTCATCACACACTCATAGAGTTCACAAACATGCAAACTTTATGACATCATAAACTAGCGACTTTTCTATATTCTTTTATTGGGATTTCAATAAATTGGGGAATTGAGGAAAGGATGGAAGGATGGAAAGTTGTGAAACTTCAAAACACTAAGAGGAATTTTGACATAATTAATGGAATTTCGGGATGTAAAACTTTCAAGGAATACAATCTTGGGATGACAAGTCCAACAAAGGATGATGGGATGAAAGAACTCTAACACTTATAAACACTTAGATGAAGAGTAGGCTTTTAGGATGTTAGGGTTGAAATGGATGGTATGAATGGATGGGAAACCATGAGAGTATAAAACTCTGACAAACATAAAATACTATGAAAAATGCTAAAAACATTTCCAGAATTAGGATTTTATGGAATTTTGCCTTTTGGACAATTAAGGGGCCCATTTATGATTTCTTAGATTGATTATAAATGATGGGGAGGCATGAAATGGAAATAGTGGTTGTGTTCAATATGGTGATATGTGAGTGATCCTACCTGCAACATAACATTACATTTCACATAGTCTTAAAAATGTTTTGGGTTGAGGCCAATTTATATATTTTTAGCTCAAGGATTAGATGGATAGGATTAAAAGGAGAGATCAAGGTCTCAAATTGTTTGAGACCCTTCAAGGGATTAGAGGAATACGAGTTTCATCACTTGGTTGGCTGATGGGGAAGAGCCCAAGAATAAGGGTGAATATGTGGTGGAGAATCCCCTTAGAGAAAGTGGAGGAATGATATGGAAAAGGAGTACTTTAAAGTACCCTAGAGGAATGGGGAAGTCCTTTGACTCATGTGACATGTACTAAGGACCATGTCACATGTACAAAGGGACACACCTTGTACAAAGGACCTATACCTTTGTAATCATGGGAGGATGTGCAAGATTTGAGGGAATTTGATTAAGATTAGTGTGTGCAAGTGAGTGATTAGTGGTTTAATTAATTTTAGCCCACCAATGAAAAGTGGATCATGGAGAAAGGAAATTAAATAAATAGGTATATTTATTTTTGCTTTAGAAATGGGATGGGGAACTTAGGTAAATAAATATTTAATTTTTTTTACCTAAGGTGGACATTAGAAGAAGGATTTTAAGGTGATTTTAGGCTAGAAATGGGATCAGTTGAATAGTGATGAATAGTAATTTATTAATAAAATATTATTTTATCAATAAGGGAATAGAAATTATATAATTAATTGGATAAATAGTAATTTATTCAATCAATTAGATATTAATTAGTTAATTAATTAGGGGAAATTATTATGTGTCAAATTTAGGTGTCTACACCAGTACTAGATCAATCCTGTCATGGCTACTCTAGCACAACGAATTCCATAGGATGATGCAAGGAAGTCATGGGTGCCAAAATTATGTAGTTAAAATGAGAAATGAAGTGTCCTTAAGCTATAATGGTAAAATGTACATAATAATTGGATGATATTACATCTAGCAATATGGATAGTCCACAAGATGTTTAAGAGGCTATCCCTTTTGTATTTGTGTGAATCCCTAGTGGAAACCATGTTTCTTCATTTAATAAATGACTTAACTTAAGCCAATGAATCAAGTGGGGCATATCAATACTTATACATTATCCCCAAGTTTGTTTATAACATTTTTCACATTTCCATTTGTTGCAACAACATGGCTTCTTAGGAAATCTTATTTTGTTATATTTAAAAATCCCCTAATCCCCTCTCACCATCGAGTTTGATCTAACATGGAGTATCAAAAATGTGCTTGTTGCGACTTGGCCTCTACCGAAATTGTAATTATAGACACCTAAAATTGACATATCATTATTTTTGTTAACAACTTGACCATTTCCTCTATAATTGATTGAATAAATCCTTAATTATTCAATTTTCATCCCCTTATTATTTAAATAATATTTTATTATTTAATCAATAAAATCACTATTCATTCGCATCCTTTTTCTAGCCTAAAATCCTTAATCAACCTTCTCCTATAGTCCACCTTGGATAAATAAATCCAAATTTTCATTTACCTAAGTTCCCCACCCCTTTTCAAGAAATTAAATAAATATAATTATTTATTTAATTTATTTTTCCATTCACTTTTCATTAATGAGTTAAAACTAATTAACTCACTAACCTCCCACTTAAACACACTAACCTTGGTTAGAATCCCCTCAAATATTCGACATCCTCCAAGGTGTACAAAGGTGTGACCTTTGTACATAAGTCATGACCCCTTTGTACATGTGACATGGTCTTGGTACCATGTCACATGGGTCAAAGGACTTACATGTCCCTCTATGATACTCTTGAGTACCTTTTTCATCCTCACCCTCCCTTTCTTCCAATGGGATTCTCCACCATAGATTCCCCTTCAATCTTGGACCCCTCTCCATCCACCAACCCAATGAGGACACTTATTCTCCTCTCATCTCTTCAAGGGTCTCAATCAATTTGAGCCCTTGATCTTTTATTTTAATCTTAACCATCCAATCTTATCGTAAAAATATAAGTAGCAATCTATCTTAATCTATTTTAATCAACAATATAACAATGCATATGAAGATGATGTTCATCATCTTCATATGCATTGTTATATTGTTGATGAGGACACTCACATACCACATCATCCACCAATATTGAGCACAACCATAATAGACTTGGTGCAACAAGGTTTGGTGTTAGTAAGAACTTTATTTATTTTTATTAATGTTTGTTAATCCTTTACTTCATCTAAATGTTGTATTTGATTGTGAGCGAGTTATTTAATTTATTTAGTTCATTTACATGCTCCAATTTTCATGTACACAATAATAAAATTCAAAATACCAACATTGGATTAATATTGGAGAAGCATACAAATGTCTCAGAGTATTTGTATTGATTGAACTTGAAGGTAGGGTGCATCCATTATGTGTAGTGAAGAACTCACTATAGTTACATTCATTATACCTAATTTTAGTAAAATAAAAAATTAAGTCTTCACGTCCCTCAAATCAAATATGCCTAAAAAATTTGTGTCTTGAAATTGCTTCTACAACTATAAAAACCTCATCAAGATTAAGTCTTAGCAATTAAATTGACCCACTATTAAAAGGGATTAGACAAGGTCATATTTAAGGAAAAATTTGTGAATGGATATTCCTTAATCCTTATGAGAATTTAATTTTTATTTAATAGGATTAAAGATTGAGTAATCTTAGGCATTAGTTAATTTAAATTAGTAACACTTTTTCTCTCTAAATTGATTTAACCAATGCATATAATGGATTCCATTACCATTAAGTTAATTTAAATTAGTAACACTTTTTCTCTCTAAATTGATTTAACCAATGCATATAATGGATTTCATTACCATTAGGATGGATTAAATTTAAATTTAATGAGGCATAAAAATAAAACATGAGAAAAGTTGGTCTCAATTGATTACTTTAGGACCACAATGAAAAGATACTTGTTGTCTCTTCTAATTTTTTTCTTGCACTTCAAATAATGGGTCATGATTCCTAGCACTAATGAAAGTGGTGTACCTAGTACATATCTCAAGTATCAACAACTTGATTATTGAAAGGGACTCTCAATTGGTCATTAATACACTCTCAAAAAGAGAAACCTTAAATTGAAAGCTCCAAGACTTGTTCTATTCTATTATAAAGTTACTCAAGCACTTCACAAAAACATCATTCTTACATATTTTTTAGAAGAAAACCACCTAACAAATCACCCAATCAATCCAAGAATTAACCTCATTTTAAAAAAAATATTGGAGGCTCATCCCCATTCAATTGGGAGCTCATATCCAAATCTTAGAATTAGATTTTCTCTTTGTTCCCCAATGCCACATATTTGTTCATTATGTTAACTCTACCTCCCCACTCCACATCATTTTTTAGGATACAACTTTCTCTCCTTACTTACCCTCCACACTTCACATTAGGTCACCACCTTCCCTATTTACACATGTCACTCACCAATCAACATTGTTTTATTTTTAATTCATAACTAATCCTCACTGGTTAATTCTTTTAGGATTCCAAGGGATTATCTCATACCTCTTCTCACATTTCTACTACATACAATATATCTCCCTGTCCATGGCAACACTTCATTTATTTGCATTCCTTTTCCCATGCTACCTCAATCTTGTCACTTAATTCCCCTTCTTCTATCCTTATTCTCTATAACTTTTATCTACCCTTTTCATGGCATCTTCCAATCAAACACACCCCTTTACACCTATCTCAAATGAATTGCTTTGTGAGTGTTTTGAGGTTAACAAAATGCTGGATGACTTTACATTATAGGTTCTTATCTAGAGTGATGTAGGTGGTGAAATAGCTAGAGGTAACATAATGAACACCATTAGAGATGAAATTCTCCATCAATAGGCTACATTATCTCATGTCTTCTACATATACCAATCTTAGTGAATTTTGTCCTCCTCTATTGCTTTCTTTTGGGTAGATAGTCCCAAATCTAATTATAAAATTTATCATATGGGTTATTACTAATATATTTGGAAGAATTGTTGAACATTATCAAATTGAAAACCATAGATATGGTCATATTGAAATAAAATTCATTATTTTAAGAAAAATAAACGAGCCATGTCTCTAGCCCATCTATAGAAGATTGAACATATCACCATTTGAGGCCTATCTCAAATCATACAAAGCACACATATTTTATCTCAATTCTAATCCTCCCGCAAAAAATAATTGTAACCACAAAGTAAGACCTTCCTCGAGCTCTTCTCATTCTCATCCTCCACCATATCCTACCACTTCATCATCAAAATCATGACATGTAAGCAATAAGTCACAAATGACCTCATTTTTGTAGAGTTGATTTGAAGTAGAAGGGGTTGCCTGATATTGATAAATTCCTCTCAAGCCATCCTAAAACCAACTCATAATTAATTGAATTAGGTATATACAAATATTTTTCATCCTCTATTATTTTCATACTAGCTACTATTGATATCAAAGTTGAATGTATCTATAGAAGAGAGAAATTATTGTCTCAATATGCACTACCTTCCTTTCCACTTGTATATTTTTATTATTTTTATTCAAGAAATATAGTCAAAGACACCCCACTCAAAGACAAAAACAAATTATACACAATTGTCATGAGTTTTGTACCAAGTACCCTTGATTTAATTACTAGTTTTGATCTTTAGCCTTTTCTTCATCCTAGTTTTTTATACTCATATTTATATTTGGTTTATATTCCTAAATGCTTCACATGGCATCTTCTATTATCATATATTTTTTATAATATTTGATTTTTGTTATGGTTTATGATTTGTTATGTAACTTTTTATAATGGTATGGGCATTAATAAAACCCTTGTTTAACTACTAAAATACTATATATAATTTAATTGATATATATATATATATATATTAATTATAATAATATATGTAAGATCATCCTCTATTAACGAGGCTGGTGGAGTTGAATCTCATATCAATTGTATCAAGGCAGAATGGAAAGCACCTCAATTTGGGTGGTATAAGTTGAACTTTGATGGATTGTTAACAAAAAATTATAGTATTTCTAAGTTTGGATGCATTATACGATATTAGAACAGACAAGTCATTTGTAGAGCCTCAAGGCAACTTCCTAGGGGAGCAAACAATGAATTTGAATTACAGGCTCTCATTTTTGGTCTAAGATTGAGTTTGGTGGAACCCCTAATTTTTTTTTGTGTTCCACTGATTATTAAAAGCAAAATTTGGTTGTCTTTCTAGTCTGGATGATTCCAGTGCCTTAGGGTTTTGGTTTTACTTTTGTTTTAAGGTTTTATTTGTGCCTTAAACCCTTTGAAAATTCTAAGTGTAAAAAACACTTGCATATGTTCTAATTTGTGATTGATTGGTAATCACCTGTTTTCGGTTTCCCTAGTTGCCACTTGAGCCATTACATCCATTTACTTATTGGCCCCTAGTGCCTAGTATTCTCGGTCATCACCTATTGAATAATTATAAATCATGTTTTATGTTAATCAGGTCTTAAACAGGTCTTAAATCTTTTAATATTCGCCTTTATCCTAAGTTTGAGTTTAATATATGCCTAAGGTCTTTTATATTGTAAACTTGAGTGAACGACCCCCTCTTTAAGTTGTAAATTGATTCACATGCCTTTTGAACTTCCAAACAATGCTTAGCAGGTTCCACTGAATGCATATTATTGGTTTCCCACCAGCTCACATAAATAAAATATTGTGATAAAAAACATGGAGGGATAGCGGGCGGGTGACACCTATCCACCCTCATGACAGGTCCTACCACTTTTCAAAGGCATCAATGGTAAAAGGCATTCTGATCAATGGCTAAGATGAATTCTAACAATTGAATCTCGACCATTCCCCTCTAGCCTACAGGGGACCCACTATCAGATCTTGGCTTATGGAGGCATAGCGAGCGAGCGATCATCGCCACTGTCCGCTAAACTATTGAAGGCATGGAAATATTTAATGAAATATTTCACAACGACTATGGAAGGTTAAAGGGTTTGCTACTAAAAGGATATAAATGCATGTGCAAAATTGTGCTACTAGATGTTTTAATTTGGATTGTCCGTCATTGAAGGATGATAACTCTCATGATAGATAGCCTATTGATTAAACAACACACATGTTGAAGGTTGTCAGGTTGATCTAGACCGTTGCCCGCTAGCCCACGACCGTAAATCTAGATCTTGTAGATTCCAGAGGGCAAGCGGGTTGCTAACACATGGATCCTTTGGCGGCTTGTAAAGCATAGTGGGGCCATGAAGCTGACAAAAAGGTAAATACTTGGTGGAAATAAAGCACGGTGGATGTCGAGTCAACAAAAGGGAAAATGTTCAAAATTTGTTGACTCTATCTGAGCCACACACTGGTCCACATCAAGATCAAATCGACGCCATAAATTTAAAGTTTCTAAAAGTACATCATTGAGCCATACTAGTTCGCATGAGCGAATAATAATGGTGAAGTTGATGGTTTTCTACCAAATTGAACGTTTTGTTCACCCTAAAAGCTTGCCTTAAAGCTTATTATTGATTTCAAAAGAATTCCCAATGCATCTAAAACTTCTTGCAAATCTTTTCAAGCTTTTGGCATCATCAAATTAGGGTTTTCCTTCGTCATAAAACTAGTAAGTTAAATTCACCTCTCTTGAGCTTAAAATTACCCTAGTTTCCATTTGATTGTTGTTGTTATCTAGTTTCTAAGAAGGGCATCTTTTAAGGTTTGACATTCATTAGATTGCTATAATTTTGTGATTTTAGTCACTCCTTTATGTCAAGTGTTTTCCTGAAAATGTAAAAAGCCCTTGTTATAAACTAGTTAGGCCCTAGGTCAAATTACTTAAGCAATGGCACCGAAAATCCAAGTTTCTACATCAAAAGGACAAACCTTTGAGTTGAAACCAAAAGTTAGACCCTTGGTCTGGGATTTGATTGACCAATTGAAACCCTCAACAACTGATAAAGAAAAAGGGAAACCTATGTTCTATGGCCCCAAGGTTAAGCATGGTATTGTTGATAGATTTTGCACAGTCAAAGATGCTACCCTGCCGTATACTGGATGGACCCTCTTTCAAGGTTGGTTCAGAAATAGGAATGATAGCATTCCAATTTGCAACCCATGGAGGTTGGATATGGCAAAACTAGTGGTCCCTAGTATGTATATGGGCATTGATCTCTTGAAGGCCATTGCTGCAAATTATGACCCTCTTGTTAGGATAGTCAGGACCTATGATGGGAAAAATATGGTGTGGGTCACCAAGGAGGAAGTTGCAGAAGTGTTCAAGTTGAACAAGTGGAGTAGGGACATGGTGGAAATAAAAGAGAAAAAATTGAGGGAAGAGTATGGGAAGGTAAAACATACCTTGAAAGTTTCAGTGTTGACCCACTTTCTAATGTCAGTAGGAAAAGGAAAGGGCAAGATCATTTTAGGACCCTCTGATGTGGAGCCTCTCCCTATCAAGTATTTTGTCACCTATTTTCAAAATACTTTCTATAGCCTCTATCAAATTTTGGGGTTTGATCTCACTTCTAGCATGCCAATTGCCCAAATGTATATGGTTGCAAACATTCAACGCCCTGACATTAATACTCTATATAATTTTGCTACATGCATATCTGTGACCGACGGATTAGTATGGGCTAACTACACTTGATCCATGAGGATACAAAGCATATTCGAGCCACTAAACGTTAATCCCAATAGAGATCAATCAACTTAAACAAACTAAGCATTTATCAAAACTATCATGCTAAACTATGAAAGCTTTTAGAATGCCTACGCTAATCCATTTTAAACTTATCCTATTGGGGAGTGGTGTCGCGTTGATGTGGAACGACGACCCTTTCCCAATCCCATGGATAAATGAGCGTGTTCCAATTAGTTTTATGGAAGAAAACTGATGAAATTGATAAGAAATGTGTGATGAAACATGATTTAAAGCTAAATGAACATGATGCAAGCTATTTTAACTTCCATGGGTGTATGCAAGCCTAATATAAATGAGTTTTAAACTAAAAATATTGAAAGCCTAATTATAAAATAAGCCAAATGGATGCATTATGTTACCATGGAAGCCATTAATGGAAGCTAAACTATTATGCAAGTAATTTAAACTAAAAAAGATGCTAAATGTGAGTGCAAGTTCAAATGATTTTAACAACATAAGTTTGATGTTAAAAGATGGATCCATTTGTCTCCAAATAGTGACCTATTTATAGAAGGACAAATGAGAAATGGAGGGTTGAGATAAAAAAGGTTAATCAAGAGTCAAGGATGAAAGAAGTTGGAGGCATGGATCATGGATTCTCATCAACATATGAGAATCAATGATGAGATTTAATCAAGGGTTTACCTTTGTCCAAACAAACACACTTTTTTAACTTGCACAAGAAGTCACAAGTTAACTTGCACAAGAATTCAAGTTTGTTAGAAAAGGAATATTCCCCTTTTTCAAATGAGTGAGAAAATATAATATTCTTTGGAATATTCTCAAGGGTGAGGAAAATAGACATTTAGCAAATTAAAACAAAGTTTAATTGTGCAAAAGGGGCAAGGAATATTCCCTTGGAATATTCTTTTCCAAGTGGGGGGAATTAGATTTAATTAGGTAATTGATAATTAAACAAAGGTTTAATTATGCAATTAGGGGAATTAGATGATTTTCATTAAATAAGGTGATTTAATGAAAGGGGTAAAGTGAAATGACATTTAATTTAAATATCTTAGGGTTATTTTAATTAAATAAGAATATTTAGGGATTTAAATTAAATATTTTGATGTATTTAATTTAATAAGACAAAATGTTAGCATGAAAGGGGGTGAATTAACCTGATTAAATTAATTAGGTTAATAGATGCAAATGACAATTAATTAATTAGCTAGGCTAATTTAATTAATTAAGCGAAAAGAGGATGGGTTTTTAGGAGGAAATGATATTAGTATACTTGATTCGAGTGTACGATATCATTCAAGATATTTTTCAGTGTCTACATTTTATCCCTCTTTGAAGCAAGGTACTTGATACGTTGGTTCAAAGATTGACGTCCATATAAAAAGCTACTGCTTAAATCAATTTTTTTTAAAAAAAAAATTTGGATGCCCCATTGTTGCCCCAACGGAAGGAATAAGCTGGTTCCCTGTCCCCTCAAGAAATTAGGTGAAATTTTTGAATTTTGGGTTGATTTTTCGACAAAGGTAAAATGCTACCCAAAGGGGTCTGAAAAGGCTCCAGGATGCAAAAAAACATGCCAAAAATGCAAAAAACAATGTGAAATCAGCTTCAATTTGGCAAGCTTGGTGAAAATGGTGAAAAAACCTAGCTTCATGGTTAAATTAGGGCAAAAAACCCTAATTTGGAGGCAGAAATAGGTGAGGAAGGGTCACTTTCAATTCATTTGTGCATTCACACCTTAGAGAATCCTTGTAGTTTGAGCTTTGAACCTCCAATGAAATGGCGCAACAAGTGCTCCCACGACACATTTTTGAATGGGTTCATGAGTACCAAAGGCCTCCAGGTGCAAGACCACCTGTATGTGATTCAAAAATTGACTTGCATTTTGACTTTTAAGTGCATTTATTGCATTTTGAAATTTGAGTTTAGGCAGTGTCGCTATATAGCGACACTATAGCGACACTATTTTTAGAATTAGTATTTTTAATTTTAGCGATGCTACTGTGAGTTAACGATGCAATTCGCAATTTGGAATTAGGGTTTCCTGATTACAAATTGTTGCACATGTGTAAATAATGAGGCAATCGCCCAATTTGAAATTTAGAATTAGGGTTTGCAAAGTTCAAATGGTGATGCATGTGTCATTAGCGATGCATTTCACAATTTGCAATTTGAATGCATCTAGCGTCACTATTTAGAATTATAATTATAATGACGCTTTCATAAATAGCGATGCTTTTATTGTTTTGGGGGATAAAACTCCAAACTCGATCAATTTTTGCGAATTTTGACGTCGTGTGCTTCATGGGTGCAAGAGATTATCTAGCCATTGATGTCCCATGAGCACCGATCGATTGTGTTGTCCAAATTTGACGATTTCTCTGAGCTACGATAGGAGCACCTAAGAGAGATTAGTTTGTGGTACGTTGCCTACAGGCTTGTCATGTGGACCCATTTGGTGATGATGATAGTGCTATATGAGTTGTGGCACAATGAGACTTTGTCATTCCACTTACCTACTGGCGAGGCGGCAATGATGCTAGAGGATGTATGGTAGATTTTGCGATTATCGATACATGGTGAGCACATGATCTATGACACTGATGTCGGCTATGATGCCTGCCATGAAGTACTTGACCAGGAGTCCATTGTCCTAGTCAACTCCCAGATTGACCTTGAGATGTATAGACATTGAGCATCAACCTTCAAATTGATCATTGTGGTAGTGATTTCGGGGTTGGTTGCCCTAGATTGACGAAGCAAGGGATTTAGTCCAGGATGGGAGCTGGCTTGGCATAGGATGCTTTTCAGGAGGACCCAGTCTGCATGGGGGCCAGTGATGCTGACCTCCCTATACCATGATATGCATGACTTCGTGTATTGTGATGGGAGACCGATTGGAACAAGGGTCACTCTTCTTCACATTTGGGGGCCTGGGAGCACATTGTTGTGCTCCAACCTATTGTTCATATGGCCAATGTGGAGTTAGATGATCCAGTTTTCTGGCGGTACAAAGGTGCCATCACTTTGCGGCACACAGGGCAGTTCAACATTCCTTATTAACATCAAATGATTGATGAGATGACAGTATTCAAATGGAGGCCATGGCTCCAAATGCTAGCATGGTATGATGATGTACAATAGTTGTTCTTTGCTCGACAGAACCAGTATATGTAGGGTTGAGAGCATACCATTATAAAGAGGTACCTACCTGATAGGGTTGCCAGACAATTTGGCGAGAGGCAGGATAGGCTTGATGATGCATACACCACCATTTTTTCCAAATCAACTCGAGAGACAACATGGGGACACATAATCCCAACCCACGAGGTTGTAAAGGGCTTCAGACAATTGGTTACGAGGCCATGAGCCTACAATCAGGGACAGGAGGATGCACAGACTATGCCTACATATGATGCATGGTTTGTACCCCCTCCTTGACTTACATATCCAGCAGGTATACCTCCACAAGGGAAGCTGAGAGGGAGGGGTGTAAGCAGAGGTAGAGGATGGGGTAGAGGATAGGATGACCAACATCAGGATGGACAGGTCCCAGGTGCACCACCATTACACCAACAACCTCCTTAGCAATCATCGATACAACAACATCCACCACAACAACCACTGCTAGGGTTAGATCCTTGTGATGATCAAATTCAACAGATATAGGTGGTTACGACTAAGAGAGATCAGGGTCGACAACAAATATTGACCATCATGACTGAGAGAGACCAAGCCTGATAATAGGTATTGGCTATCACAACTAAGAGGGATCATGAGCATCAACTCAAATAGACCTCAAATATGCAGTTGGCACAAGAGGTCAGGTAGCACCAATAGTTAGAAGCTGTGACAACTGCAACACAAGGACATACAGTTTCTGCCCATTTATACAAAGAGGCCATGACCGAGGCTACGTATTATTTCATGTACTATCACCGTGATGTCCCTGCGATGATTAGGCAGCCAAATTTTATGTAGAGGAGTGGAGCACATCCCTAGGCTGAGGATCAATCATTAGAGAGACAACCTGGGGAGGGGAGCAGTTATTAGGGCTAGCTTGTTTGGATAGACACTTTTTTATCATTGCCTGATTCTTTATATAGATATACATTCATGGGCTCTTTTTTTATAGCCTCATGGATATTATACTTTTGATTGATATACAGACACTGATTCAGATATTGTATTATGACAATCATTGTTAGGATTCAAGCAGATCAGAGTAATAAACATTAACAATTATATGTAGATTAAATAACCCAGAAATAACAATGAAGAATGACACAAAAGAGATCAACACAAAAATTTAATGTGGTTCACCCAATATGGGCTACATCCACAGAAACTCAGTCATCCAATGATTTTATTATCAAGTGCAAAACATATTACAATCTCGTGAATTACACACTCCGCAACTTACATCCCAACCCCTTACAACAAGCTTTTTGGAAGCTTCTAGAATTAGGGTTTTACAAAGTCATTTTTTTCATTTGACATGCCAATGAGAAAACCTTGATGTGTTAGTGAGATTTTTTTTTTGGGGGTTGTGCCCCTGAACCCTTGCTCGGGGCTCGACCCGATCCTAAACCCCAACGAAGATACATTACGAGTGTACAATATTTGCATGATTAGTCGCCACATATCAATAATCTCCCACTTGGAGATTGGTCAGGCTCCACACCAAACAATCACCATTTTTTGATATATATATGATACAAATTCGATATGATGTAATGTGTTTGTTTTATTTCATGCTTTATGAATGTATAGATGCATTTGTTATGATGTGATGTGACATGTTTATGTATTATGATTATGTATGAATGCAATGTAATGGAGGTACTTCTTTTATTTATGCAATTGTGTTATGTGATGATGATCCATGATGCGATGATATGAGATGCAATGATATGGGATGGATGCAATGTTATATTTTTTTTTTTCAGTATCCTTTTATGATGTACCATGGGATGGATGATATGATATGCTTATGTGATGCTTATGTGAATGATATGGATGCATTTCTTTTTGTGTATTTTTCTACGCAATTTATGAGATGATGATGTATTCATCTGGATGTATGTATGGAAAATGTAGATGTTCATGCTTATGATATGATAATGTGATGTATGTTTATGATATGTATGCAATGATTTAAGATGCTTAGAATATAAATTCTATATTATTCATCACAACTTAAATGATAATGATGTTGTAGTAAAATATGATATGCTGTGATTATGTGAGATGTATGCATGTTGATGAATTGTGGATGCAAAATGGATGCATTGATGATGTTTTTGTTGACTATCATGATACCGAGTTAGCGTAGATAGAAGATATAAGAAATGAGATGATTGACCATTGATTTTGAGATTGATTCAGAAGTTCCAACAAGTCCATGATGCACCAAGACTTTATCAGAGATGGTGATGAGAAATGCATGATGATGATGATTTGCTCATATCTTGGGATTGGGATTTTTTTTCGTTCCTTATTGTTTGATAAAACACATAGACACGATGCATCAATGTATTGATAACCAAGATGGCATTTGTATCTAATGTGATGGACTTTGACTCTACAAATAGATAGTATAGTTATTGTTCACACCTTGACATATGGAAACCTCATTGGAATGTAGTTTAGTAGTTCAGAATATATTGGACCAAAGCATACACAATAGTCAACAATCTACTGCAAACGACTTCCCTACACACAACTAATCAAGTATGCACCAAGATTATTTTACAAGAATTCCCACAAGCACAACAAATGAAAGATAATGATCAATGCTCCATTCCTTTCTCTCTAAATAATTTTGATAGACATCATCGAGAGGTCCTCAGAATGGGTCAATAAGATAAATCATAAGAAAATATCAAAGACAAACAGTTAGTGTTATCTATATCTCTTGCCAGTTTAAATATAGCTAAAGTGATTTTCATATATTGATGTCCATTGCAGGAAGGATTCATCCTAGGACATGTTGATGAGATGTTTTGATTAGGATGAGGTTTATGATAAGTCGTTGATACAAACTCTACTGGCTCGTTTACCTATGATCTAGACTTTAGATTTTGACACCTAGGTTCTCACTTTACGACTTGCGATACTTTTTTTCTATTTGTTTCACCAAAGGTTGGAGATGACGATTAATTTATTATGGTCAAAGGTTTATTACGAGTGAAAGTGAAATGGGATGGGTGGTTTTTGGATTTTTCTAGAATATTTCAATGTTTTTGGTATTTTGAAAATGTTTTGAGGTTGTTTTTGGTCCTTTTGAAAGTTTATACGAATGTTTTGGTTTTCAGTTATTTGAGGTTGTTTAGGGGCCTTCTAAGATATTTGATGTTGTTTAGGTCTTTTTTAGTGTTTTCAAATGTTTTTGGGATTTTTCAATATTTGAATGTTTAGGGATTTTGAGTTTTGACGAATAACTTAACCTAAAAGACCTATCCTAGGGGCCTCAGGGGTTGATCAAAGATGAGCCTTACCTACGTTATACATGCAAAGACCACGTAGTGCGACTGACTTGACTTATTAAAGATGAGATATGAACAGTTGACGAAATGCCATTTTATTATGATGGACTCCTAAAGGACTGACCTAGGGTGTCTCGGGGGCACATCAATGATGGCCTTAACTACGTTCAAGCTCAGAGACTCGTAATTCGACAAGGTAGTATTTTTGGATTTTAGATGTTATAACCTTTTTAGGGTTTTTGATGTTTTCAGGATGTTTTGGATTTTGAATTTACAATTTTTGAATGTTTTTGGATTTTAGCTTTATAGGATTTTGCAAATGTTTTTGGAATTTTTTGATGAGCATTTTATAAATGTTTTTGGGATTTTCGATAACCTTAAGATATATAAGAACCCGATCCTATCCAAAACGAATTTCCCCCTAGTGTGATATGATAGACTACCTTGATATAGGCAGGACAAACTGACCTTTGGAATGTGCCAAGTAGTACTAAGGGGATATGATACTTCACAATATCAAGCTATGATGCAGACATGGATGGGTGATGGAATAAATAAGGGGAATGATGCGATGGATGGATGTGATGAAATGATAGGATAAAGAGCTCAAATAGATGGAGGTGCTTTATTTATGCAAGGCACCTATTTGCAAGGTTTTCACCAAGGTACTTGCCCAAACCTGGTTTTCACTAGAGGATGATTGTTTTTTTTTACTTTTTTCAATCTTTTTTCTCATTTTTTTGGATTTTGATCATTTTTGATTTTTTTGTATTTTTCAGGTTTACACCTAAGACTAGGTATAAAACTTTTTAAGATGCAAGTTGTTGGTTGGTTCCTGCAGGGTTTCACCTTCAAGTGTTGACAATTGGCATGTTCTTGATCCATAGCTTGTTGTGATGATAAAGGGACCCAACTAGTTAGACTCAAAATTTCCCTTACTATCCCAATCTGAAAGATTCTTCTGATTCTTTTTTAAGACAAGATCCCCTACTTGGAAAGATCGACACTTGATCTTCTTATTATAGCTCTATTTTAGATGGTTTTGATATACTTGTAAGTGATTAAGGGCATCAAGAAGACACTCATCCAAGAATTCTAGCTCATTCAGTCGAGATACTCTATATTCTTCATTAGTGATTAGGTTCTATAGTAATACTCATAGTGATGGGAGCTCAACTTCAATAGGCAGAATGGCTTCCAATCTATAGAACAAGGAGAAAGGGTTTGCACTTGTAGGCATGCAGATACTGGTTCGATAGGCCCATAGGATGGGATTTAACTATAGATGCCAGTCACGACCAACTTCATTGACCATTTTCTTTAGGATTTTCATAATGTTCTTGTTCGTAGCCTTAGCTTGACCATTGCCTTATGGGTAGTACGAGGTAGAGAATTGATGTTGGATGTCAAATTTTTGACATAGTTCTTTCACATCCTGATTCTTGAAGGATGTTTCGTTGTCTGAGATAAAGATTTGCGAAACACCATAATGAAAAATGAAGTAATTTAGGAGAAACTTAGCAATTTGCTTCCCCGTTAGTAGGTCATGGAAATGGCTTCAACCCACTTGGTAAAGTACTCAGTGGCTGTTATGATAAACTTGTTGCCATTAGATGAGGTTGGGGTAATATTTCCTATAAGTTCAAGCCCCCACTGTGAGAAAGGCCAAGGTGTGATCATTGGTTGCAACTCTTGAACTGGAGCATGAATCAAATCTCTATGTTTTTGACATTGGACAAGTTTTTGCACATGTTGATGGGCTTCTCTTTCCATGGTTAGCCAGTAGTACCCCGTCCTCAACAGTTTTTTTAGCTAAAGTCATATTGCTAGAATGGGAGCCACATATGCCATCATGTACTTCTATTAAAGCAGTTAAGGCTCCCTCTTGGTTAATACATTGTAGTAGTGTCCCCTCGATGCTTTGGCGATAAAGGGTATTGCCTAGGATCACGAATCGGGATACCTTTTTAACAAAGGTCTTTTTAAGGTTAGAGGTGATATCAGATGGGAGGGTTCCTCTGCTTAGGTAGGTGAATATGTCATAATACCATGGGGATACAGGACTAACAATGACATAGACAAATTCAAATTCTGAGATTTCAAAAGTTGGTATGAGAATTTTTTCTACCAAGAATTCACATTGTAGGATGTTGTGCAACATGTCTAACAATGATCCAATTATTGCCATAGCATCCGTTGCTTGGTTGTTCATGCAAGCAATCTGCTCAAAAGTTATGTCAATGAAAAGGTCCTTGAGACTCTCTACCATATTATTGTAAGGAGTAAGCTTATCATCCTTAGTTTGATAGTCATCATTGACTTGGTTGATAACTAGCTGTGAGTCTCCATAGACTTTCATCTCTTGTATCTGCCATTGAATTGCTATCCTTAGACCTATGATTAGGGCTTCGTACTCAACAATGTTGTTAGTACACAAAAATGATAGCTTGTATGAATTTGGTATGTAGTCACCTTGAGGGGTGATGAAGAGAATACCGCCCCTGATCCATTAGAGTACATCTTCCACTGATTTGTTGTATTAACAAGGAACTCCGATTCATCTGAGAATTTGGATATCAATGGATTCTTTGCATAGATAGGTGCCTCTTCCAATTGGTCTATGATCAATTTCCCTTTGATTGCCTTGTGCTCCACATACTCTATGTCAAATTTAGTCAAGATCATTACCCATTTGGCCATTAACCCAATGAGAATTGCTTTGGATAACAGGTGTTTCAATGGATCGATCTTCGCAATGAGTTTGATTTGATGTGAAAACATGTAGTGTTTGAAATTTTGTGAAGAAAAAACCAATGCTAAGCATGCTTTCTCAATGGATGCATAGTTGATTTCATAGCCCACCAAGGTTCTACTAATGTAGTAGATAGCCCTTTCTTTTCTATTTTCATCATGTTGTGCCAGAAGAGCACCTAGTGCTGTTGTTGTTGCTGAGATATACAAGATCAATGGTTTGTTTGGTATTGGTGGCATGAGCACTGGAGGTGTCAATAAGTAGTCCTTGATCTGCTAGAAAGCTTTATCATACCTCTCATCCCACTTGTAAGTTATTCCTTTATGGAGAAGTTGTGAAAAGGGTGGATTTTATCTAATAGTTGCGCTATGAACCTTCTGATGGACTGCAATCTTCCTTGTAACCCTCTCATTTGATTCAATGTTTGTGGGGGTTCCATGTCTAGGATGATTTTACCTTTACTAGATCAACTTCTATCCCTCTCTGTGAGATGATATAGCCAAGAAGCTTTTTTGATGTTACCCCAAAGACACAATTTTTTGGATTCAGTCGTACTTTATGCTCTTCGAGCCTATCGAAGATGGGTCCTAGGACTTGTATATGTCCACTTATTTTCTTTGACTTGGCCAAAATATCATCCACATAATCTTCAACTGTTTTGTAGATCATGTCATGAAAAATGAGGGTCATTGCTCTTTGATAGGTCACTCCTACATTTTTTAGCCCAAATGGCATCATGTTCCAGCAATATGTCCCCCATGGACAAGTGAATACAGTTTTATGTTGATCCTCCTTGGTGATCATAATTTGATTTTATCTTGAAAAACCATCCATGAGTGATAGCATTTCACGCCCAACTGTTAAATCCACTATGATGTCGATGTTAGGAAGAGGGAAATCATCCTTTGCGCATGCCTTGTTTAAGTCTCTGAAATCAATGCATATTCTAATGCCCCCAGTGGGTTTGGAGACTGGTACCAAGTTTGAAACCCACTCAAGATATCTATCAGTCGGATGAGTCCAACATCAAGAAGCTTTTGTAACTCAAGTTTGACCAAGAGTATTATTTGAGGATGCATTTTCCTTAAATTTTGCTTTACTGGTTTGGCTTTAGGATAAATTGCTAGATGATGCATAACTACTTCTAGATTGAGCCTTGGCATATCCATATATGACCATGCAAAGTTAGCTTTTCACTCTTTCAGGAATGCTGCTAGGTTCTTTTGTTCTTCATCCAACAATGATTTGACATAGAAAGTGATCTTGGGTGCTTCTTCTATTCCCACGTTGACTGGAGTGGCCTTTTCTGCTAAGACTGCTGACTTTTCTAGATGCATTGGACAAAGGGGGAGATTGAATCCCTCATCCTTCGGCACCTCATAGAGGTTTCCACCCTCAGATACATCCTTTCTTTAAATTACTATTTTAGGATCAAAGAGTGCCACAGTGTGGTTTTCACTCAAAGATTTGCAAGTTAGTTGCATATCATCAATTTTGCGATTGAAGGATTCAATTATCTCACCATAGTATGCCTTTGCATCAAGCTCTATGTCAAAACCAACCTTGTGATCTTCCCACGATAAGTTATCATGAAGTCCCATGAATTTCAAGATCGCTTCATCTTTTTTGAATAAATCTAGAATCAATGGTCCTTGTTGGTCCAAGTCAAAGAGTTACGAGTATAATAGGCATATTTCATTTGGTTGGTTGCTCGAGGTGAAGGATGATGTAGATATCATGAAGACGGAGTTATTCTCAAATAGGTCAACAACATCGAGAGGGAATTCATCTAGGGTAGTATCACACTATGTTGGTAACCAAGAGGAAGCCTCAACCTATTTAGTGGAAGTACCTTTGCCAATAAGGGTAACCTTGCTAGTACAACCTAGGCCAAGATTCTTTGGAAATTTCTTAGGGACAATAGGTTCTAGCAAACCATTGTCATTTTGTTCTAGTTTCTCATTCTTGTTATACCTCATTCCCTTCATTAGCTGCAAGCCTTTGTTGCCATCTTCCATGGGAAGAACAAGGACATGTTGTTCATCTTGATAGAGCAATTTAGAGATATCCTCCTCATTGACATCTTCTTTGTTCAGGTCCCCCCACTTGGTGAAGGTAGTAGCTGCCATTTTGATAGTTTTAGGGACTTTGTTGCTAAGTGTGGGATTCCCATGAGATTTGGGAGAAAGAGGCAGCTCTCCCAATACAAAAGTATCCTTTGTTAGCTTATAGTTTCCACAACCATCATCTTGGATCACTGCTTTGATGTTGGGAATGTTCTGCACAATAGGTATTTTTGTTTATGAGGTAGATGCAAAGGATGATGGGTCAACAAATGAGGTAGAAGGTGTAGGTCCTTCGTCTTTCTTGGGTATTTGGGGGATCTTATAGAACTTGGCCTCAAGATTCTTGCAATAGTAAAAAGGATCAAGATCTCCATGGATGGTAACTTCTCTACCCTCGAAAGGAAACTTTACACACTGATTTTAGGTTGAAGCTATATCTTTTAGGGCATGGATCCAGGGTCGACCAAGCAGGATGCTGTAGGGAAGATCAAGGTCTAACACTTGGCATGTAGTTTCTGCAATGATGGGTCCCACTTGGATGGGTAGTGTAATGATGCCTTGTGATACCCGCTCCTGGTCATCATATGCTTTGATGGTGGTACTCTTTTCTTTCTCAATGGTATCCTTTGAATATCCCAAGTTCTTGATCAACTGAAAAGTGAAAATGTTTAGACCAACACCTCCATCTACTAAGACTCTTTTAACCTTATTCTTATGAATGATGAACTCAAGGTTTAAAGCACAATTATGAGATGGTTGTGATAGTAGGTCTTGTTCTGAGAAGGTGAGGAGATGATTAGTGATATGCCCTACCATAACTTGAAATTTCTCGGTACCTATATCCTCAAAGACGAATGATGTAGATAGAGCTTCCTCTAAGATTTCCCTATGCGTAGGGGATAGCCTCAATAGTTCTAAGATAGAAATCTATGTGTGGGTCTTCTTAAGTTGATCTAACAGATTGTACTTGCTAGTGCTTGTTGTTGGTTGAGTAGGGTGTGCCCTAGATTGAGATGGGACTCCTTGGATGGTGAATTTTCCACGTCGTGTGGTGACTCCACATTCCGCACTAGGTCCTTTGATGGTGACGACGGTAATGATGCTATCACAAGAAGTGGCCACATTGGAATAGGTATGCTGCACATTTGTGTAATCTTTAGCTTTCCCAATGTTGTTTCCTTTGCTATGATCCTACATGGGGGTTTTGTATATCTTAAGATCCTGATTACTGGCTGGTACCTCAACAAATATGGTGTCACTTTCTATAAGATCCCAGATAATTTTTTTGAGTCTCATGTAGTTTGTTGTCTTGTGTCCTTTGATTTTGTGAAAGTCACAAAGATCTTTTTCATTGTACCGAGGTGGTTTATCCTGCGATTCTTGGTAGTTTTTGAAATTCAGAAGTGTTATCAGGTTGGAATCTACCAATTTCTTCATGATAGTCTCAATGGGTTCTGACAACTATGTGTATTTGTGTTTCAGATAGTTGTTCTTGTTGGGAGTTTGTCTTTGTTACATTTCGGTGTTGTTGACCTAATTGTTATGTGGCGGTGTTGTTTGTTGCATAGTTGGTTGAATGTTAGCGAGTTGATTGTTTTTTGGCCTAGGAGCACTTAGGATTACCTTAGCATCTACCACTCCATCATGTGTTACATTCTTATTCTTATCCCATATACGAGACTTGTCATTTGAACTGGTTGATCTGGATGGTTATCTTTGTAAGCTTGAGTATTTCCTTGTGAGATTAGATCTCTCTCGATGTTAAGGGATCCAGGGACAAGCTCGTCATGAGATGTGATGCATTGCATTTTCAAATGAAAGGATAGACCTAGATCTAGATTTGCTATGATAATGACCACTTGTTGTTCATCGTGAATTGGCCACTTGCTTTTACTTGCTCTTTGCCTCCATCGTTGCAAGAAATTGGTGAAAGATTCTCCTTTGTTTTGTTTGAGAGTGTATAACTCTTCTAAGCTAATGTCCATGTCAATATTGAAGGAGAAGTGGCCAATGAATTTGTCAACGATTTCTTGGAAATTTTTGATACTTGGAGGCAATTGAGAGAACCAATCCATGGTAGGACCTGTTAAACTTCGTGGGAAGAGGCGCATCAAATAGGACTCATTATAGGCAACCTCTGTACACACGACGTTAAACTTTTGGTATGGTCCACAGGACTTCCTCTCCCTTTGTACTTGTTGAATTTGGGGATTTCAAAACTGGGAGGGAATGGCACCATTACGATGTTTTCGATCAAATGGATATGGGCATAGGTTCTGTGTATGGGGTTTCTTCATTTTTCCCATCTAGATGTCCTACATTTCTTTTGTCAATGCCTTGAGTTGTGATGCCATATTGTCTGGTGGACTAGGTGGAGGAACATATGTTGCATATTGTGGGATGGTGGATGAAGTGTATGTGGGATTCTAATATGATTGTGTTATAGGGTGTGTATGGTGGTGTAGGATAAGGTGATGATGGTGTAGGCGTATATGTTCCTAACATGTTTGGGTTGAATATGTTTTGTTGAGGGTTATAGTATAAACCATGTTGTTGTTGTTGCATGAGTAATTTTTGTTGTTGGGCATACTGTTGAGCTTGTTACTGTTGTTGGGCTTGTTGTTGTTGTTGAATTGCTAGGGCTGCTTGATGTTGTTGTTGTTGTTGTTGTTGGGCTATTAAAGCTATTGTTGTTGTTGTTATTGTTGTTGTGCGACTAAGGTTACTTGCTGTTGTTGTTGTGCTATTAGGGTTGCTTGCTATTGTTGTTGTTGTTGTTGTTGTATGACTAAGGTTGCTTGTTGTGCTTCTTGTTGTTGTTGTTGTTGTGTTGCTAAGGCTACTTGTTGTGCTTATTTTTGTTGGATGGCTTGTTGATAAGCTTGTTGTGCTTTCTATAAAGCTAGGGCATGTGCTTGTAATGTAGGATAGATTAGCGGTTGGGACATCTGTGATTGTTTTGGGTATTGATGTTTTGTGCAGGTTACGTATTGTTGATGAGAGGTTGTGGATTCCCTTGGTTTAATGTTCCTTGCAAGATAGTGGATTGTGATGGAGGAATGTAAGTTTGAGGCCCCATTTGATTTTACATGACTTGGGGGACAAATGATAAAGATGAGTATGGTCTCGTTAAATATTGCGATGTTAAGGGCACATTAGGACCTTGGGTCCACTGATTGAAAGGATTCCCCTAACCAATGTTTTGGAGATTCTCTTGTGTTTGAGACATGGTCAAGGTATTACCTTGGTTGATAGGATTCGTGATCAAGGGATTATTTTGACGTGGGTTGATGATGGATGGGATAGATGTGTTTTGGGAAACCACGGGGTTTGATGTATCAACAAGAGGATTGGATGAAGATGTTCCCTGTTTGTTAAAGGTTGATTTTGCTTGAGGGTATGCCCTTTATCTTTTGGGTCTACTTGTGATACTTGGTCCACACTACTCCGCGGGATGTTGGGAACACTTGTGGTACTCATGGGTATGGATGAAGAAGGATGTCCTCGATATGTTGAGGTTGTTGTGGAGTAATAAAGCGTAAGTGGTTTATATGGGTGTTGGGGATCCTTGAGAATGGGAGGAGTGCCAAATGTTGGTGTCCAAGTGGTTGTTTAGGATGGAGGATTGGTATCAAGGGTACCCACAAGTGTGCTTCTTTTAAATGGAAGAGTATGGCCAAAGTCCTTAGCAAGACTAGTTGCAATACTAGGTGTTGGTGTTTGATTGAGCTCTAGTGATGGAGTCATTTGAAAAGTGGATGAAGTTAAGCCTTGTGTTAATGATTGTGCAACAAAACATGGGGAATTAGGAACTATGTTCTCTAAGGCATGGTGCTCCATGATTTCTTCCCTAGTAAGTCCAAATGGGTTATTCGTAATGTATTCTATCTCATATGGCCCTGATGGTGACAAAGGTTGTTGTGATGGGGTAACATGACTTCTTGGATCAAATTACAAAGGATTTGGATCACTTGAGGTAAATGTGACTTTTTTTTTATCCATGATTCTCTCATGTTGTGATCTTGTCTTTACCATGAATTTTGGATCACCTATGGGAGAGTTATGTTGAGATTTGTAATGTTTGAACTCTCTAGTTGACTCAAATCTAGGTAAAAGGGATGCTCTAAGTATTTTTGGAGAAATGATGATAATGGAAGATGAAAAGGTGGATGATGTGGGGAGTGACCTTTGCAAACATTTTGGGATAACACTTTTGACTTAAGTTTGATGATTTGATGTTTGGATAAAGGATGTTGATGAACTTGGAAATCTTTAGGGTAGACTTGTGACCTTCAAGATAAACTAGTTCAAAGATGATAACTAACTTAGCCAAATGCATGGAAAGGATTCATTTCACATACAAAGTAGCTAAGTTAGGGGTTAGCTGATAGATGTCTAAGTCCAAAAGTGTTGGTGTATTCAATTTTTTTCCAAAGTTTAATGAAGTGAAGGATGAATTTTAATGAAGAGGTGGATGAAATGTTTGACCCCAATGTTGACCTAGAGTGAACCTTTGTTTGATAAGACCACGGTAGTGAGGAACATGCTAGACCTCTAAAGTTTTCAAATCCTAAAGACCTAATGATTTAGATAGGTTCAAGATCATGAAAAGACTAGTGTTTTGACTCCAAAAGAATGCATACAAGTCTAGATTGTTCCTTGAAGCATGTTTATAGAAGTTGTATACCAACCTGTTTCTATTTTGGTGAAGTGCTAAAAGGTGTCTTTTGAAGTCTTTTGGACTAAGATGCCTAAGTTTGAAGTGATGATCTGTAGACCTTCTCTTGGGGATTTTGATTTTGCGTGAGATCATTTAGAAACGTTAATATTATGAAAAAGAGGATATTTATTGCCACACGAGTGGTGGTAATATGGGTCTTCCAGCCACAATATCAACTTGTTCTTCTTCTTTGTTTGTGACATATGCTATGTTTCTCCATTGGTTTGGTCTTTCTTTTGTTTCAAAAGTGAAGCTTCTCAAACTACTAATTATATTAGTTTGTTCTCCTTCAACGAGTTCAAAGTTTGGTTAAATGATAGTGGGCGTAAGGTCGGGTTACTCAACTAGAGTGATCAGTCTCCAAATGGTCATGTGGGGTTCAATTTGTCATTTTATCTTGCTTAAGTGAGTTTCTTTTACCACAAACACTTGTCTTGATTAAGTTTAAACTAAATGTCTATGTCAAAAACATCATAAATTTCACAAGGTCCATTTTGTGAAAATCATGAGGTTGAAGCCATAGTTGCCTATGTTAACTTTGGAAAGTATGGATTGAGATATAAGTCAAGATATTTAAAAATCTTTAAGGATAGAAATCCTTAGGACAAGCATTAATATCAAGGCTATTTCAAAGGGTATCCATACCTAGACCAAAGGGTTTGAAATTTTGAGGAAGATTGTGGATGTTTGTTTGCAATGTTTTGGAACCAAGCAAAGTATTAAACTAACTCACAAGCATTTAGCACTTTAGGTACAAAAGATACTACTTGTTGAATCCCCACTTGGATTTCTTCAAACACTAAGACAATGTGGATGGCTAGAGATTTGACGACACTAGCTTCCCCTTACTTGACATACACTTCTCGGGACCACCAAATCTCAAATCCTGAAGATCCGAAGATCCTAAGGATTTTCCTATTTCAAAAATGAGTAGTAAAATGTGGGGCAGCTTTAGAATGACAGTTCTTGCACTAACAAGCATAAAGGTTTTTGGCTTCTAAACAATTAGTTCTTAGTAAGGACTTTCGTACAAGGTGGCCATACACGAAGCAATATTAGCTCAAGATTATTTCAATCAAGAGGCCTCCCAGTCCATTCCTAAGAAAGGTTTTTGACGTGTCACACAGACACTAAGGGTGGCACTTGTCGATATGATACATATGCACCTGTTGCTTATGACTTTCATCACAAACACATTTTTTATATAGCGGTTTGAAAGAGCTTGGCTTTAGCTTGTTTCTGCTTGGGTCATTCCCACCTTTCAAAGCAAGGTGGTAGGCCCTCTAAGGATGTACAAAAGCAAGGAAGTACACTTGTCCGATCTCCTAAGTCAGATGATGCAAGGAAAGAGAATTCAAAACGCCTTTTCCTCACACTAGCATGGAGTTCATTTTAATCCAAATCAAACTATGTGGGTTATTATACAAAATTTCAAAGGAATGCTTTTGATTCCCAAGATCGCCGAGTGGCGGGAGAGAAGAGCATATGCATTCAATGATGAAAATGTAAATCATGAGACATAGAAAACACTTGTTAATTTTAATCCTCAAAGAAAAGGTAAGTTCATTTTAGTACCAAATGAAGTGTTAAGTTGTATTTATCAATTTTAAACCCAAAGTAAAATGATGTGAGGGTTCAATTTAAACTGATTTGAGCATTTATTTTAAAACTCAATTGAAAGCTAGTGTGGTCCTAAAGCATAAAATGAAAAGCATGATGAATGGGTTATAATTTCCCCAAAAAGTGTCAAAACACTTGTTACAATCATAATATTTAAAGACAAGAATGCTTCTTCACTTTGAATTTTATCATCCAATCTACAAAACCCAGTTAGCCTAAAAACCAAAACAAAGTTAGAGGCATGTTAGTGATCCGATGAAGTAAAAAAATTAAAGCACATGCTAAAAATCACATTTTTTTTCTTACCAGAGAAAGAGCATCACTACTCATGATAGCATCACCATAAATCAAATGAGTGTCACTCTGGTGAAAATTAGCATCGCTCTGCAAAAGGACAGTGACGACGATAGCGTCGCCGTTTGCAAATTCTCGATACCTCTAAAAAGTATTAGCGTTGCCGTTTATTTTAATCAGCGCCAATGTATTAATTAGGCATCATTGTATCAAATGGAAATAGTGTTGCTATATGGTGATGCCTTATAAAAGCATCACTGAAATCCTCTTGAGCGTCATTATATCTGCAAAAAATTAGAAAACAGACTTTGAGAGAAAAATTCGTTAAATGTGATCAGTTAAGCCCTCCTTCTAGTGCCAAAATGTGACTAAAAAATTAGTATGGGCTGAATACACTTGATACATGATGATATGAAGTATATTTGAGCCACTAAACATCAATCCCAATAGAGATCAATCAATTTAAACTAAACTAAGCATTTATCAAAACTATCATGCTAAACTATGAAAGCTTTTAAAATGCCTACTCTAATCCATTTGAAACTTATCCTATTGGGGGAGTGGTGTCACATTGATGTGGAACAATGACCCTTTCCCAATTATGTGGATAAATGAGCCTATTCCAATCAATTTTATGGAAGAAAACTAATGAAACTGATAAGAAATGTGTGATGAAACATGATTTAAAGCTAAATGAACATGATGCAAGCTATTTTAACTGCCATGGGTGTATGCAAGCCTAATCTAAATGAGTTTTAAACAAAAAAGATTCAAACCCTAATTATCAAATAAACTAAATGGATGCATTATGTTACCATGAGAGCCATTAATAGAAGCTAAGCTATTATGCAAGTAATTTAAACTAAAAAATATGCTAAATGTGAGTGCAAGTGCAAATGATTTTAATAGCATAAATTTGATGTTAAAAGATGGATCCATTTGTCTCTAAATAGTGACCTATTTATAGGAGGAAAAATGAGAAATGGAGGGTTGAGATAAAAAAGGTTAATCAATGGTCAAGGATGGAAGAAGTTGGAGGCATGGATCATGGATTCTTATCAACAGATGAGAATCAATGATGAGATTTAATCAAGGGTTTACCTTTGTCCAAACAAACACACTTTTAACTTGCACAAGAGGTCACAAGTTAACTTGCATAAGAGGTTACAAGTTAACTTGCACAAGTAGTTAAGTAAGTTTGTTAGAAAAGGAATATTCCCCTTTTTCAAATGAGTGAGAAAAGAGAATATTCTTTGGAATATTCTCAAGGGTGAGGAAAATAGACATTTAACAAATTAAAACAAAGTTTAATTGTGCAAAAGGGGGAAGGAATATTCCCTTGGAATATTGCTTTGCAAGTGGGGGAATTAGATTTAATTAGGTAATTGATAATTAAACAAAGGTTTAATTATGCAATTAGGGGAATTAGATGATTTTCATTAAATAAAGTGATTTAATGAAAGGGGGAAAGTGAAATGACATTTAATTAAATAACTTAGGGTTATTTTAATTAAATAAAAAGATTTAGGGATTTAAATTAGATATTTTGATGTATTTAATTTAATAAGACACAATTTTAGCATGAAAGGGGGTGAATTAACTTGATTAAATTAATTAGGTTAATAGATGCAAATGACATAATTAATTAATTAAGTGAAAAGAGGATGGGTTTTTAGGAGGAAATGATGTTAGTATACCTAATTCGACTATATGATATCATTTAAGAAATTTTTTAGTGTCTACAATATCAGAGGAGATACACAAGGGGTTAGTAGCATTGAAGAATGGACAACAAGCTATCAGGTTTTGGTGGTATTCTCTATTCATGCATATGCTTTTATATAGAGGTGTAGATTACTTTGGTCAGGATATAGAGCTCAAAATGAATGTGGATGGTATTAAAATGTTGGTGCAGTCATGGACTCCACTATTGGATAGGCATGAGTAAAAAACCAATTTTCTAGTTGCTACAAACCTTTTTGCTACCAAGTTGAGAAGGGGTTTAATGGTGAATGTGCCCAAGGTTCCTACAAAGTTACATGACTTCTTAAGACCAGTTGAGAGGAATCCTAAATTGAACATTTGTCACAATTGGGGGGATGTAATCCCATATAAGGATTACACTATTTTCAGGGTGTATGGTACAAGGGTAACACCTCACATACTTCCAAGGGAAGTGCCATTGAGAATTGGCTTTCTTGAGGTCATGCGGTAGTTGGGAAGTGTTGATGATGTGTTCTTATGTGAGAAGAGAAAGGGAAATTTTTTCCCTACATACACTATTTTTGCTAATTTTGTCATGACAACAAATGAGTGGAGAAATATTGTTGATTATTACCTTAAGCCCTATGACATGAAACTTTGGGCATATAGGAGTTATGATCTTGAGGGATTCATGGTTTGGCCCATGGAAAAAATCAAGGGAGGGAAACATGTTCATAACCATTCACTCCCTAATGATATCATCAAAAATGTGTTGGAACTTGATGTCTAGGTGGACATGATGAGAAAATGGGTTGTATTTGTGAAGTTAGAGAGAGGAAGAAGGGTTAAAGATCCCGATTTCAAGGATTTGTCAGATATTAGTGATATAATTTTGAAGATGGAAATAGTTATTCAAAAAATTGACAAAGTTGTTGCAAACTTGAAGGAAGAAAGGGTAGTGCAAGATAAGGGGAAGGCCCCCATGACGAAGGGAGAATCAACTCAACAACCTTCCAAGAAAGTGCACATTTATTCAAGGAGGAAAAGCACAATAAAGAGGCAGTTGACAATTGCAACTCCTACACAGTATGAGGAATCTAGAGCACAATATCCACAACAACAATGGCCTTCATTGTCACCAAAACATTCTTTTGCTCCAAAAATAATTGAGTTGGATTCACCAACTAGAGAGCCATCCTCTCCAAAGGATCCACAAATAAAAAGGCCAAGGGTTGAAACAATCGACCTTGTTGATTACCTTGTAGAGGATTTAGATAATGAAATTGTTGTAACTAAGGATTGGATAATGCAAGGGATTCCATCCCCTCAGAGAGAAATGATACCACAAACCTTGAGCCTTAGGTTGAGCAAGGTTGACCTAAGTGGAATAAACAACTCATAGGATGTAGGGGTCAAGGCTTGTGAAAACTTCATGGATGACAATGCATTTTTTAAGACACAAGCTTTCCAAGAGTATGTGTGGAGGGCTATGAAGGATGAATACACAATGAATGTGAAAAAAAAGCAAGTGAGATCCCTGAGAAGCCACAAAAGATTATTGAAGCTGAGTTCCATGAAGAAATGAAGACCAAATACTTGAATATCACTACAAAAGAAGGCAAAGAATTGGTAAGGAAGAGTGGAGTGTTTTTACTCCTAGAATGGGACTTGGCATCTACAATTTCATTTGACACTGTTAGGAGACAAGATGCCCCCATTTTCAACAGTGAAGAGGAGGTCACTTTGGTCTTGCAGGGATAAACTTTCAACTCTTAGTGGGATACACTTGCCACTTGGGCTTTGGCCCCAAGTACCAAGAAACCTGAGGTTGCAAAGCCTACTCTAGGGGTCAGGGGAGGATTAATTATAAAGAGAGTATCAAATACATCCACCTTGGAAGCAACAAAAATGAATGTTAATGTGGCTCAATTTACTAACGCTACAATTGAGTCATTGACAAAAGAAAGAGATAATTTCAAGTCTCAATATAATGAGAAATTGGTAGAATACAATTTGAGCCAACAAAATATTGCACAAATGCAAACATAAATGGCCTTGTGGAAGCAACAATTATAATCCATGCAGCTAGGCACATCCCATGCCACAATTTTTCCTCCCCCTTCTCCAATTCATTCAACATCCCCAGTTCAAACTAAGGCTATACATCTTGAATCTAAAGATGTGAAAATTGCACAATCATCTCTTGAAACATCAGATGTGCCTCAAGCTGAGGAGATTACCAAGAGATGATGGAAAAGCTCAAGAATTATGAAGATAGATTTGATGAGCTTGTCCAATTAGGTAACATGAAGATTGTGACTGTGGTGCTTGAGCACCTAAATAAAGGAACTGAGAAAAGATTAATTAGCATTCATTGTAATTATTCTTTGATGTTTGATGCTATTAGAAATTTTGATAGAGATAAGGAGATTGCTATTCCTTTAATGGATAAATGGATCCCAAGAGCACAAATTTTGAGGGATATGGCCATTGCATCATCTCATGATACAAATAAGCCTTCAAAAATTATTCCAACCCTAAGGTTTGTGAGTGACATAACATGTTCCCAAGGGTTGATTGAGCCCCTAGAAGTGAATATTAGAGAATTGGTGAAGAAATTTGATGATTGGGGTTTTAGTCTACTTCTTGATATTCTAAATGAGAATGATGAAGTTAAGTCTTTATAGGAATGGAAGGAATAGGCTAATAAAGTAATTGCCACTCAAGCCAAGTTGATATGTGATGGGGTGGACGTAGACATATTGAGGAATAACATGGATAGGCTCATACATACAGGGATTTTCCTTGAGGATTTTGACAAGGAGGAAAACTAGGTGGCAGTCAAATACAACCCATATAGGCAAAAGTAAGATAAGATTACAGGATTTGATTAGCCACCAGAGGAGGAATTTGCACTATGAAAGTCCAATTATGTTGATATCTTGGACATATGAGCTGCTGCAATGGGAATTGGTGACTTAAATTTTGGTCTTATGTCTACAATAATGATGGTTTCAGCAAGAGAAGTACAATACATGGCCTGAAACTAGTACAAATTAGGCCTTAGATATAGAAAATTTAAATATTTTATTCTCTCCAATTTGAAATTGATGACAAGGATTGCAGATGTGGAGATACTTTGGCTTTTCTTCTTTCTTTACTTCATGCTTTTTCATCTTCAAGTTTTGGAGCACGTGGAATAGGTGCATAACTCATGGAAGGAATAATCTGCACCGATTGAAGAGCCTTTTGGAAGGTGGGAGAATCTTCATTAACAAATGAAAATGGTTTTTTTCTTATGTGAAATTCTCCCTTGTATTTGGGAAAATATAACTGCCTTTTGGTGTAATTTGATTGTCAAATGAAAACACATGACGTGTACAATTTGGCCTGAAGCTTGTTCTGCTCCCATGTTCTTATAAAAGGGAATTCAAGGCCAATTGTACGGGGTTACTAGCGAATTGATCTAAGAGAATTTTTGTCACCAAGTCTAAGTAATAGAAATTGAGTTTGGTTTTAGGTTCTAAGAGTCTTTTTGAATTTTGTGATGGTGAATGTATAGCAATACTATCATATTTGGAATACAAATGGAAAAATATTCAAGGCAAACATTCTCCATTGTATACATTGCATAAATTTTGAGTACAAGGCAATCAAATATTTCTTCTATTCATCTTGTCTTTCCTCAAATGTTTGTTCATAGTTATTACTCTTATTCAAAGGATGAGTTAAATATGTATTAACATTGATGAAGGTTTATGTGAATTTATGCACGGATCACTAAGTATTGTTGGTTAGTTCTCTAATATTAATGGTGTAAGGCATCATTGATAGGCATTGCAATAACAAGAATAATACTGTTGTATGTTTTCAACTACATGGTTTAGAACTCTCTACCTTAGGCAAAGGCATTGGTTGTACTATGTTACAAATTCCTAGATCATTCATAGTAGCTACATTCAAATTCAATTATAATATCCATTTTCTATGTGAATGTATGTCGAGCTGAATCATAATATTTTCTCATGTTTAAGTTAGATATTACCATGAAGGTTAGCCAAATCTTTAGGTTATTTTGTCTATTAAACAATTGAAGGAGAAATATCTGTTTGAATTACAGTGTATATGATAATTGACACAAGAGTATCATAAGGTACATTGTAGGGATCACCCTCCCAAGTTTTGTAGAGCCCAAAGTGTAGAGGGAAAGCCTAGCAAGCTTTCACCTATTCATTGGTGAATCCTCACAATTATTAATCATTGAATTTGGAAAGTTCATAGATAATTGAGATTAAATTTGGTTCATTAAAAACAACCAACAAAGTCTAAAGCTTAAAATTGTTGATTTGGAAATTGAAGGTGATTTGGCTATAGTCATAAATTCTATCAGGAAAAAAAGATTACAATGTTGAAAAATAAAGGATTTACTTAGTGTTGCACTAGAGCTAATTTCCAAGCTTAAGGATCATATAGCCAATCATTTATATCGCGAGACTAATATGGATGTGGACTCCCTCCCAACCTAGCAGTTGATGGTATTAAAAAAATCATGTTGGAGTTTGATCAATATGACCTTCATTATCATTCATTTCAGCATAAATAAGCAAGAGGTAGGGTAATCATGACTCTTTATGGGACAAGTGGTCATTCAAACTTGGATTTGGATTGTGCATGGTAGACTACATTTATTTGAGGGTAGCTAGTGGTGAGTGGCTTTCTTCAATTCACATAAGGAGTTCTTTGCCATGTGTAAGATACAACAAATTGTAAAGTACATGATAATCAATCTACCTACGACTTGAGAAAGATAGAAGCTCATTAAAAAAAAATTTAGTGGTCACTCTACCATTACTTTGCACATTCTGCCTAGTTAGATCATGCAAAATGGTTTGAACATGAGATATATCTAATGGGATGGGCAGGAGAGTAAAAAATTCTAAATAATTATTGAGATATCCTTGTTACATTGCAATGGATACCCCCATAAGACTGGTTTTATCTCGAAGGAATATGGCCTTCGTTGGTGAGATCTCAAATCATAAGTTAAATATGGTATTTAAATCACACCACAAACTCATCTTGATGGTGGTGAAGTGGGTGTTGGATAATGATTTTATGGTTGCGGATAATCACCACAAGGTGAACTTTGACATATCATCCTAGTTCATGGCCTCTCTATTAGATTTGGGGGAGCCGAAAGACATTGTTCGAGCCCTCACTTAGGCATTAACAAAAAGGAACTTTTTGAGCAATTTAGAGGATGTTATAAGAGTAGTGAGACAAGTAGTTGGAATCCTTATGCCAAAGGATATACAAATATTATTGGATAATGGGGCTATTGTTGAATGATTCCCTTTCCTTGTGAATTTCAAGACCACCATATTGATGCAACACCATTATAAGACAAAGAAAGGATGATCTTTCTTAAAGAAAATCATGAATTTAGAGCCCACCTTTGGTTTAGAGTGGATGTTTGAGTTTATCAATCAATAACAAGAACATGCGAGATAGGTAACCAGGTATCATGGTGAATAATACAATAATTATATATGCTTTATTAATGTTCTAATAGTATTTGGTTTGGGATTTTGTTATGGTTTGGAATCCATAGGAGTATAGATAAATAGGAATTAGAAAATGTAAGGATTTGATGGCACTAGGTTTGCTTTTCTTGGTTGTTGTCTTGTAAAGGGTAGGTGCCCAAGAACTAATGCAAATGTTATCTTGATAAATATATGGAGCAGCCCTATGCTACAACTTACCAAAAAAAAATACAAGATAATATTATATTAACATTTTAGATGAGAAAAGTGCATACCCTACCCTTTTACCCTCTTATTTTACACTCACTTTAGCCTTGTCATAGATACATTACCATGATAGTCAATTAATCTTATTATTAACACAAGCTAACCCTATCACTAAATCAATAAGCCTAATATTTGTCACCTTAGAAAGAAGGTCAACCTTTCTCCTCTTGGAATCTCCCCTCCTAGACTAGACTAATGACATGATTTTGTTCCTTGGACATAACCACACTCACAACCTTGTCCCCATAATTCAAACCTCTTTTCCAACTACTCCGAGCTAGCCTTTTCAACTACTTTAATCATTACCCATTAGATTTCACAACAAATACCTCAAGTTAAGAACCTAAGTCTATGTATTTAAAGGCAAGTCCTAAAATATTAAGATAATTAAAAATGATTATTGAAAATTCTTCCTTGTGTGCTCATTATTTCTATATTTGAGCCATGGATGCACTCTCCTCCATCATAAATAAGCTTGCTACCTTTTCCAATATAATCTATGATGGTGATAATTCTTTATGATAGATGATAGTGATTTGGTTCTTAGTACATCCCTTTATTATATTCATACATCCAAGGATGATTATTCATGTAATGGCATTCCTTCTCTTTTGATTACTCATGATGTTGCTAGATATAATGAATTGATACCTTATTTGCATGTCATGATAATGTCCTTTCTTGGCTTTTTTTGTGAAAAGAGGGTAAAAACTTTATTGATATCAAGAAATTTCCATTACAAAGAGGTTAGGGACCATAGGGGCTCCCAAGAAAAAAAGGCTCACCAAAATGCCCAACCAAAACAAACAACCACCATCAAATCTATGCCGACCCCCTCAGCTAGCCATGTCATTATAAATAATTCTCTCTAAAACTTGGCAATAATTAGGGGATAACTACTCCCATATTCCCTCAATTTGGGAATCACCAACATGCTTAGAAGCCCACTTGGCCAAACAATCAACAACCCTATTCCATTCTCATGGGATATGGGTAAAAGACACCACCTCCAAGATAGAACACAACTACAAAATATGGTGAGCAACTGAAGCAAGTTGCCAATTAACCCTAGCCAGATTCTGCTCATTTAGTAGATTAACCATAATTTGTGAGTCTGATTGATAGATGATATTACACCAGCCTAGAACACAAGCACACTCAATAGCCTAGAGAATCACCAAACCTTCCATAAGATTTTTGGAATATTTCCCCTTATGAATGGAAAAGAAGAAAATAACAGAGCTAGAACAGTCTCTTCCAGCTCCACCAATCTCAGCTAGTCCAGGATTACCCCTAGATGAGCCATCAGTGTTGATCTTTAAAACATTCATTGGAGGAGGCAACCATCTACCAACCCTCTAAAACTTATTTTTAGCCCACCTACTTCTTCTAACACAAGTCAAATAAAAGGAAAAACCCTGCAAACCCAATCTATTCACGATCTCACCATCACTCCTTTCCAAAGGGAAAGCCACCTCACAGTTAGCTTCCACCGTTTCTTAGATCATACCAACAATTCTTTGCCACACCTGTTGAATCATCAATTCTTCCCCCCAAAAAATCCTATGATTCCTTTCAAGCCAAATTTTCCAAAGGATAAAGGTAGGACCAATGCACCACACAATCTAAAGGAAAGAGGCCTATGTAGGAGGTGTTCCTAGGCTACTCTAGAAATCAACAAGGGAAGAGACATGAACACAAGGATGTTTCCAAACACCCCACCACTAATGCCAAATAAGCATAGAAAAAGAACAACGAAAGAACAAGTGGGAAGAGTCCTCCTCACTGCACTCACACAAAACACAAATAAATGGGCCCTGGAATCCCCGCTTCGGAAAATTTTCCCAAGTTAGACATCTATTCCAAGCTAAGGTACACACGAAGCAGTTACACTTAGGCTAGGAGAACTTGTTCCAAACATTTTTCCACCATGGAACTTCCAACCCTCCATAATTTCAAACAATCAACTCTTGATACCCAATAGCCACCGTGAAAACTCCCTTGGGATTTGGACACCATGCCAAAATATACCTATCCTGAAGAGAGCTACATTGTCTACTTGCTAGAATATTTTGAGGCTCATCAAAATCCTCCACATCCTTTCTTGGCTTTAATACAATTAAACATCCATTATTTATTGATAAATTGATGTTTTCTATTGATAGTGATTTATCTAATGATGAAGTCAATATTTTGGCCTATATATGGTTTATAAATAAGGGTGGAGATTGCAACGAACCTAATCCTAATTATGATATTATCTTAATTAATTTTTAGCTTTGGTAGGATTTTATAATTTATAATACTATTGTTCCTCCCTTGCATTCCATACACACTCACTTCCCACTCTCTTCCCTTTCACAAGTCTTCAAACTAATGTCTCCCCATTCGCTTAGTACCCTAAGTCCTTAACCCTTGCTTCTACACCAACACTACTCTTTAAACCATCAAGAGTTTTTTAAAATGATCCACCTCTAAAAATTGTCAATGGGGTAACTGCACCCCTAAAACCTCATAATCCTACCATATTTATCTTGTTAACATATGAATGCTTAGATCCCCTTAGTATTGCATCCTAGCACTCATGAATCTCATTCCCCAAACCCCCAACATTAAGATTTTAGATTATTCTTTGCCCAACCTTCGGGCATGCATTTCTCTAGATCCCTACCTTTAAGTATACCTTTTCACAAACTCTAGTTATTCAAAATAAAGGTTTCATCTATCACCTCATTTAACCAAGGATACCATTAATGGCCTAAAATTTGAATGTGACAAAATGATAGGAAACTTTTGGCCCATTCTAGGTCTTCAACATCTACATAAGGTAGGTATTTATTCATAGTTTGGATCATATTTTGGGAATTTCATCAAACTATAACCCTAGTTTAAGTGTTATGTTAGCTATTGGATTCGAGAAAAAAAAACCCTTGGGTTCTAAAGATTAGTGGATAAAACCCCATTAGTTTCCTATAATTTGGAGGATGAAACCCATTTGGATTCTTGAGGGAAACTTCATATGAAGGCTACTTATGTGCTTCAAGTTGGATACTTTTAGTAGTTGTCCAAATATTTCACGCATTTGGGTATTTTCCATAATACATTTATAATTGTTGTAGAAGTCCAATCTTTGTAATTTCTTGCATTAGAAGTTTATTTGAATGACATATTTGAATAATATATTCATTTCTAGGTATTATGGCATATGAAATTCGATTATATGTGTTGTGAAGCTTTCAAATATGAGTATGCTACTCTACTAATTATTGTGGAAATTTTATATCTAAGTTTTCTTTTATGAATGTTTTGGCTAAGGGGCATTAGAATGGTATCAAAGCTTTGATCTTGCTAGCTCTAAGGGTAATCCAAGATGTGGATGCACCCTAATAAAAAAGAGATCAAGTATTAGAAAAGGGAGAAAAAAATTCTACCCACAAGATCTAGAAGAAGACATGGTAGGATAAAGAGAAAATCACAAAATAATAGTTAAAGAAAGAGAATAGTTCTTCCATGAAAACATGATTAGATTGCATGAAAGATAAGACATATTGATAAATTTGATAGCACAACTGCTACATACTAAAACTATTTAAAAAAATTAAAACCTACTAAAGTATCTCAAAGATAAGGGAATATATCTACAAATAAAATATCTAGAGTTAATCTCATTCTCAAATCCATAAAAAACCTATATTTTGTAGAAATAGATTGAGGAAGAATAAATGCTTGAAAACCTTCTTATAAAAGGGGTTGACAAAGTTTTTAAGGAGTAATAAGGTAAACACCCAGATACTAAAAAATATAGTATCTTTTGTTAGTTACCTAGACATCATCAATAGGAGGACTTATATAAGAGAAGAACCATATATGGTAATAAAAAACATTAGAAGATAATGTTGCAAAAAAATGTAGGTAAGTTGAATCCTCCCACCTTTGATGATAACAAGATCTATGCTAATTCTTGGTTATGCAAATTGAAATTTATTGTACTTGTGTTCCTATGGAGGAGGAAGACAATATTTAGAAGATGTTTATTATGATTGGTGGCACCATGGTTTGGTCACACAAGGACACACTTGTGAAAAAAATTGAAAATTTTAGTTAAAGGATTCTAGGCCACTTTGAGAAAAGGATGAGGATCGGTATCTTAGAAAAATTATGGGTATCAAACATCACTTTATGGAATCCTATGTTGCCAATTTTTAGCAAGTTGCAATAATGATTATAGACACCTCTAAAAAAAAGAATCACTTTTTTTTAAATTTTTGGAAGGTTTATTTGAACCCCTCGAAGGCATTATGAAGGATTTTGTACCCAATTATCTTTAGGAAGTGATTAGGAGATCCCTAATGTTTGATCTATCTATGCTTAAGGTTAGCTTCCTATCTCAACCCAAGGAACCCATACCAATTCAACATATAGAGAATTTTCAAAAGGGGGGATCAAATTCATATCCAAGGAGAAAAATTCCTCCACCACTTACAATAAATAAGGTAGACAAATTTAACAGAAGTGAAATCAAATAAATAAGTTATGATTTATGTACAAGGAGCCATGGGAACTTGGTCATAGATTCCTAGCCAAGGGCCAAGTCTGTTATATTGAAGTAATATCTAATGATGATTAAGATTTGGAGTACCCTGAGACACAACTAGTCATAAAGGAACATGAACATGAAAATATGGAGGATGAAAGAATTTTTTTTTTACATTTTCAGCTCTTCAATGAGCACCCATTTATCATCCATTTATATAGTTCATGGAATGTTGTATAAATAATGGATAACCATGTTGATTGATAGAAGGGCCACCCATAATTTCATTGATGAAGGATTGGTGGTTAAGAGGAAACTAAAATTTGGGGATTTTGAAGGTCTCAATATCATTTTTGTAGATGGATTCACCATTTGATTTAAAAAATAATTAAAATCAACATATCCATGGTATATCATAAGGTATATGTTGATTTATATGTTGTGGGTTTAGGATATAGTTTTGGGCATACAATAGTTGCACTCCCTTAGTGAGTTTCACAAAATTTGGAGCTCAAGTTTAGAACAAGAAGGAAATATGTGGTACTTAGAGGAATTTTATATAGATCATCATATGATTAGTTACAACTAAAAGAGTGGATACAATTCTTTCTCTGGGGATAGGTCATTTGAGTAGTAAATTGTTTAGTTGTGCCTACAGATTTATCCATTGGTAAGCAATACACAAAACATGTTGATAATTAGGATGTTTTGGATAAGCATCATATGATGTTCGATGATTTTCCTCTAGGAATATCATGTAATAGAGGGCTCCGATATATCATATAGTTGGAACCATGCTCTAAGCCTATCATGACCAATCCTTACTGGTCACTACCCAAGAATGTAAAAATAAGAGATATAAAGGGTCATCAAAGAGCTCTTGGAGATGAGTCACATCAAGTCTAGTTCTAGATTGATTGCCTCATCCATTGTTCTTTTGAAGAAAAAGGATGGAACCATGTGAATGTGAAATTATTACAAAGCTTTGAACAAGAAGTCCATAAACAATACACATCCCAATCCCAAGATTGATGAGCTAATTGATGAATTGCATGGAGCTATGTATTTTTTAAAGATTAATTTGAACTACCATCATATCCATGTAAGGGATGAGGATGTGTGTAAAATAACTAAAATTTAGCTGTCAATTTGGGAACTTTGAATACTTATTCATGACTTTTGGTTTGAAAAATACACCAACCACTTTCTAGACATGTATGAACCATGTTTTTGGAAATCAATTAAGAAAATTTGTTTTGGTTTTATTTAATGAAATTTTCATTTACAACAAGATTTGAGAGGATAATTAAAAGCATCTAGATATAATTATTGAATATCAGAGAAACATGATCTCTTTGAAAAATAACCAAAATGTGAGTTTGGAGTAAAAGAGATCTTGTACTTGGGCCATGTAGTTAGTGTTCATCATTTTTAGTTGGATCAACAAAAGATCCAAGTCATCTTGGATTGGAATCCTCCTACCACATTGTCATAGTTAAGGGGATTATTTTGGACTTTGCAAATATTTTAAGAGAAATTTTAAGGGTTTACTACAAATACCAATACCATTAATTGATATGACAAAAAATGAGATTTTAAGTGGATATAATCAACTCAAGAATCTTTTGATAAACTTTAAGAGGTAATCATTTCATGCCCTATTCCTACTATTCTATATTTCTCACTTCAATTTGTTGTAGAATGTAATTATTTGGGAGAAGGAATTAGAGTTGTCTTAGTACATAAGATGCATTCCTTAGCATTTGAAAGCAATAAATTGAAATAATTAGAGAAAGTCTTCTCTATCTATGACAAAGAGATGTGTTGGAGTTGGCCTCTCAACCCCACATCTCATGAAGATCACATGTAATCAAACCCGTCACACACAAGAGAAAATAAAAAGCTATGGATACCAAAGGTGAATTGATCTAGAATGATGAATCATTATTAATGTGCAAACCTCACAATATTAAATCAAGTAAATAGTGAATAATGATACAATGAATCCTTATAAAGGAAACCTAAAAGCTAAGTAAAGAAACTCTAGAGAAGCCCTAGGAGAGGATAAAAATAGATCATGACATGTGTCCTCATCATATGACTTGAGACAACATAAAGGAACATGACCTAAGTAAGCTTAAGCACTAAAGTACTAAATTAATCCAACACCCCCCTTAAGTGAAACTCAGGGAGAAGATGAAACCTATAAAAATGAATGCATGAAATGCAAAGGATGGGTCCTAGCAACTAAGGCCTGATGAGGTACCCATGTACAAACAATTAAATTGAAAAAAATCCTCTCTAAAAGAGATAAAGGAAAGATGGACTAAGAAGCCTCCAAAACTAATGTCCCAAAAGGAATAGGAATATGAAGAACATCACTGAAGCATGAAGAAGATGTAGAAAACTATCAAATAATGACTGCTATAATGCTTAAATGAAGAAATTACTTTGAAAAATATGATGATCAGGATCAAGAAGACAAGGATCTACATGAGTTCCCCCAATGAAACTACTCAAACAAAGATCAAATGACAAACAAAGGAAAACATCTGGAAGTTGAAGATATAGATGGCACATAAATCTGTACGAGCGACCCCAATGACACTACTCAACAATGCAAGAGTAAATTGTAGGTCAAAAATACATGTACCAATAGTCAAAATGGAAGGTCTCCTCCATTAAACAAGAATGCAACAATATCCATATGATAAGTGCTCCATCTCATTGAAATGCATGGGTAACTAATCACTACATTCACCTAATCAAGTGATCAAGTGAAAATGGAAGGTATCCTCTATAAAACAAGAATGCAACAATATCCATGTGATAAGTGCTCCATCTCGTTGAAATGCATGGGTAACTAATCACTACATTTTCCTAGTACATAGGAACAAAAACTAGATACATAGCTCACTACAAAATGAAACCAAGGAAGCATTAGCACCAATGGTAGAAACCCCCCCATAATGCTAACAAGGGAGAGGTGATGTAGTGCCCCTCCTATTTGCATCTTGTTAATGTGAGATTGGTGTTTTAGCTTCACCGTTTCCTCGTGATTTTTGTGGTGATTAATTTTATGGCTTTGAATGGTTGTATGAACCATAACATGTTTGAGATGAGGTTCCTTAACATGTCAATTGTTGGCATTTTTTATGTTTACATGTGTTGGTTATCATTATGCTTCAATTTAGTGACATGATTTATTTATGCTATGATTAAATGTGATCCTAATTATTGATGTGTAAATATGAATAATTTATATAATGAGTTATATAAGGGATGTTACTTTTTATGTTTTATGATATCAGACCCCGTTGGGTTAATTATGTTGTGCTTTGAATCTATATACACATTGAGCAAGTACCCTTGACGTGCGTTGAATGGTTATAGGTGTAGGGTTATTTCTTCACTTGACTACATAGGTCTAAGTTATTCCCCAATGGTGGTTAATTCAAAGATGTCACATTGCCCCCCTATCCATTCCTCGATTGTACTTGAATAGAGTATGGTATGTCATATTTGACCTTATGTGAACCTAGATCCAATTTAGGAGTTATTTTGGAATCCCTATGTGTCATGAATGACCAGTGAATGTTTGATTTAATTAATGGTTTAAATTCCATGTTTCCACAAATGAAATATTAGGAATTTAAATTATTCTTATATTTTTTATTAAAATATTCTTTGTATTTCAAGAAAAAAAGGAAAATAGAATGAGAGTGGAAATGAAATAAGCTATTGTTTAATTATGTTGTGAAAATTCAGTGGGTTGGGAATTGTAGGTTGTGTTTGATTTAAATATCCTATTTTAATTTTGAATTTCATAAATTTAAATGAATATATGCTTATATGGATTTAAATAATTAATATAAATGATATATGTTATTTAGAAATTGATTGATGTGTTTATTTGGATTCGAGGAAAATTAGGATTTAAGGAAATAGAATATTAACTTTATTCCAATTTATTTGGAAATTGGAAAAAGGGTAAATAGGAAAAGAACTTCATTTTTCATTATGTTTTTATTTTGGGAAGAAAAATTGAGAGAGGAAAAACCCTCTTTTGGGAAAATTGGTAATTTGTTGATTGGGTGAGCATTTAGAGGTGGAATTTGACGAGGTCTGATTCATTGGGATAGAAATTGGTAGGGGATTGTGTATGCTAGTTCGTGCAACCTATTATTTGGCGTGTTTGACATGGTTTGCATTTCAAATTTTGAAGGAATTTGAGGTGTTTTACTTGTTTTAATTAATTTAAGCTATTTCTCTCAAGTTTGTTTGTAGGAATGGGTTTAGGGGAGTGTAGAATCCTCCCAACCTATGTTATTTCATAATTTAGCTTGATAGATTCATTGTTTTATTTAAATTTTAAGCTTTTTCCAAAATACCAATTTATGATGCCCAAATTTTTGTGAAATGTGTGAAAATTGAAATTGATGTGAAAAGTGTGTTGTTGGGCATATTTAGAGTAAAAGGGTATCTTTACATTTTTATAATTTGAAAAATAAATTTTGAAGAAACTTTAATGGGGTTTTGGGAAAATTTTCTCATTTTCAATGTATTAGAAAAATGATAAAATTTGAATGTTTTGAAAGAAATATGATGAATTTTAATGTTTTAATGAAAGTGTCCATGAATTTTATTATAATAATTTTTTTTTATCAAGTTGAATTTTGTGCATCATTTTTCATGCTAGAATTGTGGGAGGACATGATGAGCTTAGGGTGTAGGTATTAGAGAGTATTGGAATGGCCCCCAACATGAACTTGACCCTAAGTGGCGCTAGGCAATCACAGTGTGGGGAGTTTTGGATTAACAAGTGAAAACCAATGAAATATGGGTAATTAATTGGAAACAGATTTTGGCAACCTAATGCTATATGCTCCTTCTAGGGTTTTTCACCTAAAAGGAGATAAGATTGGTTCCAAAATGCAATGTTTACACTCAAAGAGGGATATGATATAGATGCAATATACCTAAATGAAGTAATCTAAATGTAAAGAACTGAAAAACACTATTGATTATGTATGCAAAACTAAGAAATATGAAGTGTTTGAAAACACAATGTTGTTTGCAAAGATGAACTAGAAACATGCACAAATGAAAACATAATTGAATGAATGAACAAAGTGCACCTGGAAATGGAATATTGATGCTAGAAGATTTTGGAATGCTATAGAAATCACTGTTGATGACCAGTGGAACTTATTCGCCACTAATGGCGAATCAGTCCTTCTTCTGGTAAACTTTGTTGAAATTGGTTTTTGACTGTCGGGAATTGAAAAATGAACAAAACAACTTTTCCAGCCTAGCAGTGGGACTCATTCACCACTAATGGTGAATCAATCCTCCTCTAAAATTCTACAAATTCTAAAGTTAACTATGTGGGTCCAGATCTGACTTGTCTTCTTGTTGGGTTGATGGAATTGAAACTACAGAAAATGGGCTGAATGTTGTCTCCAAGCTTGAATTATGGTTTAGTTGACTTGAATAGATTTGATGACTTGTTGACCACTTTTCAACACCTATTTCTTTGACAAAAATTCCTACAAGAACTACAAACACACATGTAAAGAGGGGAAAAATGGTTAAGGGTTAGAGTATAGGGATTTGCCTTGGTCAAATCCCACTTTGGTAATCAAACCCTTGATAAAGAAATGAAATGAAAACAAGGAAGGAATGATGAATAAACAACATGCAAGTGTCCTAAACTCACCAAACCCTTGTTGTTGAAGTCTGAAGATATGCCAATGGCTCCTCCAAGATGCTTGATAATTGCTTGATTGAGTGATGCTATGATGCTTAAGTGGATGAATGCTTGAATGAAATTAAGATGAATGGGGGTTAAAATGGATAGGAAAAACACTTATTTATACACACTTATGCCCTAATTACCCGAAAATACAACATTATAGGCTGACATAAGGTCTTATTGAATAAAAACCCGAAGGAAATTTGAATTTATTTTGAATTTTGTGCCAAGAGGGACTCATTCGCCACCCATGGCAAATGGGTCCCACTCAAGGCTTGCAAGTGGGCACTGATAATTAAGTTGCATTTAATGATGTTTATTAGGTTTACATTCAAAAACACACTTAATTAAGGCCTATAAGTGCATAAAGGGGCCAAATAAAGCATAAGAAAGGTGTAATTAGTGGTGACAAGCCTAGAAAAGTGTGAAAGTATGTTACAAGACTTTACATCACTTTGAAATAGGACTTGATAAGGGATAAAAAGGGAATACTTAAGATGAATTATAATAAGAAGAGTCTAGAAAAGTGTAGAAATGTGTTACAACACTTCACAACACCTTCACAAGACATCATAAAGTCTTAATAATTTGAATATTCAAGACTTAATGTGAATGTATAAGTCACATTACAACATTAAATCAAGGTGAAATCAAGCCAAATAAGCACAAGGAGGGACAAAAAAAGAAAAATTAAAAGGGTTACTTTTTCCGTGTCCACTATTAGCCCCCACTTTAGTGAGAGAATGAACTTGCTTCAGATTCACACTAAAGTAGAGCAATGCATCTCAAGAGGGGTCTGAATGTACTAATGCTTGATAAGATGAGATAACAATGATCAAGAGGGATGATCAAGCCCCCAGGATGAAGATCCCATGGAAAATCAATCATAAGCACGAAGGAACACACATGAAAGTGATGAAAAAAAGACTAAAGCTTCGATCATTTGTCCAACTCATTGTGGATTAGATCTAGGCTGTTTTTTTGGAACAAGAAATGTGTAATCACTTTGGGGCGATGGAACTCATGGTTGTCCACCAGGTGAGAAATCCCAAGTATACTCACTGTGGGGCCACGAAACTTCTGGTTGTCTGTGGGGTGATAAATCCACAAGGGTGGCTATGGGGAAAAGTTGTGCCTCAGAATGGGATTTTCCGCTCAACCATACTAAAGTTATACCTCCTGATAACTTTAATAAGGCACCACAAAATACAATGTCGGTTCATGCTTCATGAGACAAGCAAAGCTTTGTATGCTTAGAACTCATGAACAAATGTAATGGTACCACAAGCATGTAAGTTGTGTTATGCAAGGTGGCCATGTAAATGCAAAATGTAACATGCAAAAGAAATGTTCAAATGAGTCTTACTTAGTTCATGTGAGGTCTTGACTTAGGGAACATTGTGTCTAATGTCTCCAAGAGAGGACCAATCAAAGGATATAATATTTGCAACTTAGGGGATGTAGTACATTGCATTAGGCAACTAAGAGGAATGTAATATGCTAAGATAGATCACGCTCATGGAGGACACCACACCCAATGTCATCCACAAAGTGACAAACACATCGTATGAAGTGACAAGGCTACACTAAGAACCAAGAAAAAGAAAAATGTAAATGAATAATGCCAATATATGCCCCCACTTTAAAGGAATTGCTACACATTGTTTTGTGAGCAATTACTTTAAAGTAGCAAAAAAAAAAATGAAAAAAAGAAAACAAGACATGAGAGCCAACTTGGAAATCCCCTATGCCAAGTCATATGTTTCCAAGTAAGGTTGCGTCATGTGAAAGAAAAAGGAACAAAAGAAAGAAGGGTTACCCCCAAAAGGAACACACCAAACATAAGCGAAAAGAAAATGAAAAGGTAAAAGAAAAAGGAAAAAGCTTTTGGGTCAACATGAAGGAGACATTTCGGTCTCAATTCCTTGCATCATCCCCAAAAGGAAAAACACAAGCAAAGGTGAAAAGGAAAGTAAAAGGACCATTTGGGTCAACATGGAAGAGACATATGGTGTCTCTACACTTTGCATCATCCCCAAAAGGAAAACACAAAACAAAAGCGAAAAAGAAAAGAAAAAAGTATGACATATAGAAGAATAGAGGTACAAATAGAGGAAGTGCACAAAGAGAGGGAGAACATCAAACACACATTATGGGGGAACACGATACACACATACAAAAGAAGAAAAAAAATAAAAGAAAAATGCAAAAGGCTAGCAAGGCGAATGCAAGTGAACCATCTAACAGGTCATTCGCCTCCCAATCATGTTCAGTGTATTGTGAGGGCGGTTGACTCTCCAAAGGGAGAATTGCAAGTGCTGAACTAGGGGAAATACCAGGTTCCTCACTTGGTGTAAGAGTTTTGTCATTTAAGCTCATGGAAGAGGAAAATAAAGAATTCAGATTGTTATGCACCTCTTCAACTATTTTAGAGATCTCATCATCATCATCATCAAGATTAATCACGATGGGAGGATGGATGGTAATTTCCAATGAAGGATGTATCAAGAGTTGCGGTTGTAGTATCAAATCATTTTGTTGCGATTCAGGAGGAGGGTCATTATTTATTACTTCTACCAAAGGCGGAGGTTGATTTTCTTTATTTTCTTCAGTTTGTAATTGACGAGCAAGGAGGCGACAACGATGTCGACGCTCCCTAGCACCATGGTTCCTTTTGATTCTATTTTGAAGTTGTGTGGGTGTAAGAGCGGGTTCATCCACCATAGGCTCCTTTTCTTCTCGAGGGGGGAGAATGGAAGGAACCGAAGGAGATGGGTCAATCACATTCTCTTTTGCTTTATACACTTGCTTTATGCGAGGAGGCATGACGAGGTTGGTTTCATTATCTTGTGGATGTTTGGATGAGGAAGGTGAAGTGTTCATGTTTGGTTGATCTAAAGTTGGTGGCTCAGGTTTAGGTGGAAGCATTATCTCATTGAGGATGGGGGTGTTGGAAGGGGATGAGGATGGATTGTGGAGGGACAATTCAACAATTTTCTTTGCTTTAGATTTTGATAAGCAATGAAAAAGAAATATTTGCAAGGTGTTACAAGTTCCTTGGGCTATGGCCAAAAGGCTTCTAAGGAGAAGTTTCCTTTAGAAGATAGAGGGTTAAAGCCACTATGGTGAACAGTGAACATTTCATTGTCATGCAGAAACTTTAAACATTTGTGTATGACTAAAGGGACAACTTTCATTGAGCGAAGCCATGGATAGCCTAGCCACATACGAAACTAATTTGATTGTGGAATGATGGAAAATGTTACATCCACTATCTTAGGTCCTACCTGTAATGGAAGGACGATCGATCCTATTGTAGGGCACATGAAACCATTATGTGTTTTGATCCATGCTCATGGTTTGTCATAAATATCTTGATAAAGATCTTGTAATACCAAAAATTCCTCAGTGATCACATTCTCACCAAAGACGAAATCTATGAGTATCCCATTAGTGGGCTTATCATAAATATGTTCGGCTATGTAGAGAGGGCCATCAAGAAGATTTGGAAGAATATCTTTAGAAGAGAAAGTAATATCAAGATTCTTCTTAGTTGGGATGTTACAAGGGATAACGTCTATCGCTCCTACCAAATCATTCATAGGATTAATAGAAGTAGAATGTGGAATAGGATCAAGATTTTCAACAGTTTTATGAATAGTCATCACATCATTATTTTGAGTTTCACTAGATTTGACGAATGACACATTATGTTTAGGCATGGGATTGGTAAAAAATTGTAAATTTTGATTGGGTGGGGCAATAGACGGATTTCCTTTAACAATGACATTGGAAACAGATAGATGACCAAAATCAATGAGGTCTTGCACGATGTGTTTAAGATGCTTACATTGTTCTGTGTCATGTCCATTTTTTCTATGAAAATGGCAATAAGCATTGGGTTGAAAGTTTGGAGGTAAAGGATTAGTTGTATCTAATGGTTTAACAATAGGTAAAGTAATCATTTGTTGCTGAAATAGCTGGGTCATGGTGTTGTAAATAGTGTTAGGTAAGGGGGTAAATTGTGTGTTGGTGTGGAGTCTAATCAATTTCCAAGTGGGAGATTGTTGGTATGTGGTGACTAATCATGCTATACTATATAGCCCATGGTATACTGTACACCCCAAAATGTATTCTTTCCAGGGTCAGGGCCCCGGGCAGGGGTTCAGCGGTGGCAGCCCCTGAAAAGCGGGGGAGAAATATTTTCCTCCTACTTTTTCACGTCATCACCGAAAAAGGGAAAAATCAACAAAAAAAAGAAAAATCCGATTTTGTAGAACCCAAAATCTGGAAGCTTCTAAGCTTGATAAAAAGGGGTTCAGATGGGTATTACAGAATGATGAAAAACACGATTATTTGCAAGATTGTAATAGGTTTTGCACTGGATAATAAAATCATTGGATGGCTGCGGTTTGGTGGATGTAGCCCGGATTGGGTGAATCACGTTAAATTCTCTATGTTATAATTTATTCTGTGTGTTTTTGGTTTCTCTGTTTATTACTTAAATCTGCATTTAATTGTTAGATATCTGCCTTTCTAACCCTAACAAATTGTCTCTTCGGGTCCCCATAGGTAAAGGGCATCACTGCTTTAACAACGGTCACTTGATTATGAACGGGTTGAGTTGGTTGCAGGGGAGGGGGATTGAACTGTAAGCAACCTTTGTTTGGTTTTCTAAAATTTTGTGGGTTGTTTTGGTTGCTTTGTTCATACTTCTTAGCTCGGCTAGAAGTGGATTTGGCATCACAACTAGTAACTGAGTTGTGATAGTCACAAAGGGTTGCACATAAATGTAGGAAAGAAGGAAATTTCATCATGGTAAATTTATCTTGAATGTGAGTTTGCAAGTTTTCGATAAACATCTTTTAGAGATGTGAATCAAGAATCTTGACATCTACTTGAGCATACAATGACTGATAGCGTGAAATGAAATCAATGACTTTTTCATCCGCATTTTTTTTACACCTCATTAAATCAGCCATTATCTTTTTGGGAGTCATATGGACTTGGAAATGACTTGTAAAGGCATCAACAAGTTCATTAAATGATTAGATTGAATGATTGGGTAAGGAGGAAAACCACTCCAAGTCAGTATCTTTTAAAGTCCTAGGAAACAGTTTAGCTAACAGTTTATCATCAAGGACAAAATCATTGTATAAGGCTGTTAGGCATTGACATGATTAGTAGGATCTTCTTTTCCTCTATACTTCTCAAACCTAGGCATCTAAATTCCTTGTGGCATCAATGTTCTTAAGATTTCCAAAGATAATGGGCTACTACGAACATAGTAGGTGGGTGGTGCGGTTTGGTTTTGGTTAATGGTGGATATTTGTCGTTTCATGGAGGAAATAGTGTGAAAGAGTTGTGTAACGAGAGGGCCAATGTAAGTGGTATGAGGTGGAAGAGAGAATGGTGATGGAGTGTATGTAATGTTGGGACAAGTGAAGGGAACACTAAGAGGAGTGAAGGTGGTGGAGGATGGAATGTTCAATGCCACAAAAGAACTAGGAATGCTAGTTGGAAGAGTGAAAGGAGTCACATGACTAACCTGTTGCATGATTGTTGTAACTTGCGGAGTGGTATAGGTGGGTATGGATGTGACAGTTGAAGGAGGAATGTGAGATCCTCCTTGGCTAACCACAATGTTTACTGGTTGAGATGTGCTAGAGGTGGAAGAAGCATGTTTGTGATATATCTCAACAATTTGTTTCATAACATCTAAGCCTTCATCACTTTCAAGCATTCGATGGATGTTGTCTATAGCAGGAATTACAATGGTTGAAATGTTTTCAAGACCCAAGTTTTGTTGCAAATGTGCTAAATCCTCATGAATGTTTATGACTTTGTCTTGCAAAAGGGAATTAGTTTGTGTGTGAACATGCATTGTATGTGAAGGTAAAGGTTTACTAGTGGTAGTATCCATGCTTAATGCACCATTGTCCATACTAGGCGTAGGAACTTGAGACAACCCAAGGTCCACAATGAGTGTGTTATTGGATCATGGGATGCCATTAGTCGAGAACTTCTTCTCACTATAGTATTATCAATAGGGCACCAAACACTCATACAAATACAACAAGAAGCGGGGTGGATGCAAATGCAATGCAATCTAGGAATAATAAAATGAAAATAACAAAAATTTTGTAAACTAAAACAGGAAGGCAATACCATAAAACAAAAATGTAGAAATTACTGTGAAAATGACATAAATTGTTGTGAAAAAAGTGCAATTGGATTGATTCGCCTAGGGTGACGAATGAGTCCAGGGATGAGATTTTTTGTGATTTTTCAGAAAATTTAAAGTGATTTGGATGTTTTTCAGATGCAAAACTAGGATGCAGATGCAAAATTTTAATTTTTGTATTATTTTGAAGTGCAAAAATGAATCCTATATGATGTTTCACTAATGCAATTTTGTAAACCCTAGGATGTGTAAACAATGCAAAACCTAATTCAAGGATGATGCAAGAAAAACCTAGGATGCAAATGTACTTAGAATCAGAAGTAAAAATGTTCTAAAGTCAAGTTCACCAAAATGGAAACAAAGATTTTGGCAATCTAATGCTATATGCTCCTTCTAGGGTTTTTCATCTAAAAGGAGATAAGATTGGTGCCAAAATGTAGTGTCTACACTCAAAGAGGGATATGATATAAATGAAATATACCTAAATGAAGTAATCTAAATACAAAGAACTGAAAAAAACTATTGATTATGTATGCAAAACTAAGAAATATGAAGTGTTTGAAAACACAGTGTTGTTTTAAAAAATAACTAGAAACATGCACAAATGAAAATAGAATCGAATGAGACTGAACAAAGTGCACTTGGAAATGGAATGCTGATGCTAGAAGATTTTGGAATGCTACAAAAATCACTGTTGATGACTAGTGGGACTCATTCGCCACTGATGGCAAATTAGTCCTTCTGGTAAACTTTGCTGAAACTGGTTTTTGACTTTTGGGAACTGAAAACTGAACAAAACAACTTTTCTAGCCTAATAGTGGGACTCATTCGCCATTGATGGTGAATAAATCCTCCTCCAAAATTCTACAAATTCTGAAGTAAACTCTGTGGGTCCAGATTTGCACTTGTCTTCTTGTCGGGTTGACGAAACTGAAATTGTAGAAAACGAGTTGAATGTTGTCTCCAAGCTTGAATTATGGTTTATTTGACTTGAATAGCTTTGATGACTTGTTGACCACTTTTCAACACTCATTTCTTTGACAAATCTGCCTACAATAACTGCAAACACACATGCAAAGAGGGGAAAAATGGTTAAGGGTTAGAGTATAAAGATTTGCCTTGGTCAAATTCCACTTCGGTAATCCAACCCTTGATAAAGAAATGAAATGAAAACAAGGAAGGAATGATGAATAAACAACATGAAAGTGTCATAAACTCACCAAACCCTTGTTGTTGAAGTCTGAACATATGTCAATGGCTACTCCAAGATGCTTGATAATTGCTTGATTGAGTGATGCTATGATGCTTAAGTAGATGAATGAGATTGAATGTAAGGATGAATGGGGGTTAAAATGGATAGGAAAAAACACTTATTTATACACACTTATGCCCTAATTACCTAAAAATACATCACAGGCCGACATAAGGTCTTATTTAATAAAAACCCGAAGGAAATTTGAATTTATTTTGAATTTTGTGCCAAGAGGGACTCATTCGCCACCCATGACGAATGGGTCCCACTCAAGGCTTGCAAGTGGGCACCGATAATTAAGTTGCATTTAATGATTTTTGTTAGGTTTACATTCAAAAACACACTTAATTAAGGCCTATAAGTGCATAAAGGGGCCAAATAAAGCATAAGAAAGGTGTAATTAGTGGTGACAAGCCTAGAAAAGCGTGAAAGTATGTTACAAGACTTTACAACACTTTGAAATAGGACTTGATAAGGGATAAAAAGGGAATATTTAGATGAATTATAATAAGAAGAGTCTAGAAAAGTGTAGAAATGTGTTACAACACTTCACAACACCTTCACACGACATCATAAAGTCTTAATAATTTGAATATTCAAGACTTAATGTGAATGTATAAGTCACATTACAACATTAAATCAAGGTGAAATCAAGCCAAATAAGCACAAGGAGGGACACAACAAGAAAAAGTAAAAGGGTTACTTTTTCTATGTCCACATTAATTAATTAGGATTTAATGGATATATCTCTCATTCCTTGAATGCTTGTACAAGATAAGGATGACGGAGGAAGACAAGATACTCAAGGAGCCTAATAATTATAAGATCAAGTACCCTTGGACCTGTATGAGAGGATACTTAGTTCCACACTGAGCCCCATGTGAGTGTCCGCGATGACATTCTCTCTCTTTCTCTCCAATATCTAATCCTAGTGTAGTTAAGTACAATACCTGAAGGATGATGTGTTACCTTCCACATGATTGTATTATTTTGAACTTGGTGATTTTTCCCAAGGATTATCCTTTTTATGGCATTGGTGAGTTGTCCCAATGCAGATTTGTGATGTGACATTGGTAAGTTCACCCAATGTGGATTGTGTTAAGCCCTTGTGATTGTACCAAGTGATTTCTTGTATTGGACCCATCTTGAGATTTTGGTTAAGTGTTTTGGTATGATGTATATGTTTATCATATACTTCATGTATGGAATGTGTGTAAGCCCTCTCCCCATGTGTCTAGTATGGGTGTTGTGATTGTGGCCCTTGTGACTATCTCCTAGCATGGTGGGAGTGGCTCTTTTGATTCCATGAGGTATGTAAGGACTCACCTTTTATGCAACTAATACAACCTTAATGTACTCTATGTATTCTATTGATTACAAGTGAATCACATCGGAGATGATGAATGAAGCATATTATTATTACTGTATTATATTAACAAACGTATTTGGATTCTCTAATACATCCAAATGAGAACATGTTTATAAGTAAGGATTGCTATCTAAGTTAAATAATCATACTTTGAATCTCTAGCTTCTTAAATTTTCATCTTATAGAATTATGGCGATTTATTTAGCGATATGTAAATTGAAAGATGAATATCTAGTCTAGCTAGGGCTAATATGTTATGATGGGAATGATTATGATTTACAAATCACAATTACAATGAAATAGTTGGTATAATATGAAGTTAAGAGGGATATCGGAGTTAGATCTTTCTTGACAAGTACTAATAGGTTTTATGTCTCATAAGGTGGATACTAGTAGTGAGTGTGACTAGAAGATTTACAACTCGTGAATGATGGAACACAAAGGTTGGTTGACTACAACTCAATATGCATGAATGAAACATTGATCAAGTGTGGTAAGACCACAAGTGTGTGGTAGAGGTGAGTATAACATATCCTAGATTTAATTGAGTTGTAATCAATAATAATGAATAATTAGATAAACGTAAATTAAGTGGATAGATGAATGATTCTTTCTAATTATATAATTTAACTGATTTAAGATGAATTTTTGATTGGATATAATAAATGGTTTAAGCTAATGTGCAGGTATAATAATTGTGTCAAGGATAAATGGAGGACCACATAGACCTATGATAATAACCTTTTTGTAAAATCAATTGTTGTGAACCCTTGTAATAAAAAAAATGGGCAAGTGGTGCTAGTTTTAATGTTGGAGTGAATGTGTTTTAGGGCCTAATGTTTGAGGTTATGTGTTAAGACGCCTTGTGAGGGTAGTTAGGAGGGTGAGTACGAAATTAGGGGTTACAAACACTTAAGTAGAGTTAAAATTCGGATGCATTCTTTATGGTGGTTTTAAAAAAGGTTAAAAAGTCAATTTTTAAGTGGTCACATGTTTTTTTAGGTCAGGATAGGTACCTAAGGGTTGGGGGCTTAATTATGGCCATATATTTGACCATATCCAAGATATGACCCCCATTTGTTGCCCTTTTTGAAAAGTGGCAGATTTAGGAGATTTGGGGAAAAGGGAGAGGTCTTGGTCTCCAAACCCAAGTATGAGATGTGACATGAGAGAGGGAGTACTTCATCCCCCTCTTAATGAAAATAAAAACTTTTGGGATGGAGTGGAGTACACTCCTCCTTTTCCCATCTCCCCAAATTTGCTTACACATGTGTGAGCACTTGTGGGAGATTGTTGTCACTCTCTCATTCAAAAGGATTGAAGATTGAATCCCTTTATATTTTGTGGAGAAAGGAAATAGGGTTGTTACCCACTTCTCCTTTTGGATAACTCTTGTGTTATGGAGTGGAGAATGAAGAAGGTTGAAGGGGAGCAAGGAGCTCTCACAAGGAATGGAGTTGTTCAAGGAGCATAGTTGTAGAGATAAGTTCTTCTCTATTTATTACTATCTAATTAGTTTAAAATATTTGTTGTATTATTTTGTTATTGCTTGAAAATGATAGTCCAATTTTGTGAGTATGTGAATGGAGGGTTTGTTTGGTGAAATGGGAAGATAGAAAATTGTGTCTATAAGCTATTCTCTTCAATCTTCATACCAAGATCATTGGTAGTATTTTTTATTCTTGCTCAAGGGAATGGCTAGAGCCCTATGAGGCTTCATGATGCCATTTATGGTAGGGTGGAGAGCAAGCCTTCATTCTTGGGTATGATATTCTTTTTATTGTTAGTATTCATGTAAAAATAAAAGATTTGTATCTTGTTGAAAAAAATAAAAATAAAATGGATGAGAGCAAGATTTTAGTCATTGTTATGTTGCTCATTGCATTTATAAATGTCCTTTGTGGTATGAAAAGTTTATGCCAAACATTTGCATGTTATTTTAAAAGGAGAAGGAAATACTCTACAAATTTACATTTAAAGTAGTGTGGAGTAAAAGAGATTTTTTTTTTTTTTTTTAAGTAGCAAAATATCATTTAAATTATACTTTATGGAAGGAGGATATTCATTTAAATTACAATGGAGAATGAGATTAGCATTCAAAAAATGAAAAATTGTGATTTATTAAAACATTCTTATACCTTTTGCTTAAGTTCAGTTAATCTATTTTTCTTAAAGTGCATTCATTTAGAAAAGTAAAGTAAATTTTCTTTTTGTTAATACCCATAAATTTTTCCATGTGTTCAATATATATTTATTACTTAAACACATTTTACAGAAAATGAATATATATTATATTAAATTTGATATTGCTCATGTGAATATATTAACAAGTTATATTTGATATATTTTATATACATAGTATTTTGCAACTTTAAATAAAAATAATAATTTATAAATTTATAAATTTAATGTACATAAACAAGAAAAAATAGAGGATTGGGGGTGGGGGCGACGACCAGGGCAGGGCCTGCCACACCACAATGCCTTCGCCAGCCGCCCATGTGAGGGCTCGCATGTGGGGGCTGGGCCCTCACAAAAATAAAAAGTTAGGGCCCTCACAGAAATAAAAAAGTCATATAAACTGTAAAATCTTGGATTTGTAATCACCCATCTGCTATATAATAAAATGGATATGGGAATAAATCCATACTCTACCATAATAAATATTTATATGTTGGGAAATGCATTTGTAGCTCGACAATAAAAATAAATAAATTTATAAATAAATAGAACCTTTACACAAGCTGTAATTATATCTAAATATACACCTCTATATTTTATTTTACAAGATTTAAAACATGTAAGATTTGATTCACATAAACCCTCTGCTATATTTAGTTGCTTAAATGGAAAAAAGAAAATATTTCTTGTTTGCACTTGGAAATATAAAGATTTACATATCAAAATAAATAAATAATCTAGAATACAATCTATTATTGGTATGCAAAATAAATAATTGGAACCTTCTTCCCGCCATAGGAAAAAAATTCTTCTTGCAACAAATAAATCTGCACCTACAGACATAATGATAGTTTACTCATACCATTAAAATTTAAAACAAAAGAAAGAAACCCTTATGCATTGTAATAAATCGAGTAGATTTTCCTTGCTGCACATAACTTTGAATATATATGATGTATATATATAGATATACATCAGGTAAATAAAAGAAAATAGAGTAGCAAATATTGTTATTCTTTGTCCCAAGGATTGCTTAGATATAACTTTTGAACAAGGACTATGCATCCATCAAAGCATATTTGAAAGAAATATTCACAAAAAATTGTAGCTGCAAGTGCCACTGCCGGACACCACCGCTATCGCAGATGCATATGTACAAATTTCAATAAATTTATACCTTTTGTAAATATTTTTTTTTAAATAGAATAAAATTTGTGATTTAAGCTCCTCAAGGCCCTGCAACAGTTTTCATTCAATTCAGATGCCAATGGAAGGTAAAATAAAAAAGAAGTTATTGTATAAACAAATAGACAAAAGAAAGAAGAGAGAAATAAACAAAATAACCCCTTCCTATTCCTTCACAGTCGTTTCCTGTTCATGTCTTCCTCCGACCTTCAAGCCTGGTGGCTACCTTGTTAGGGTTTCAGTTGAAAATAAAGGAAGCAAAGAAGCCAATTTTTAAGGGAAAATTTATGTTATTAAATATGTATATCTTTATTCAATAGAAGCTCACCTATGAATAAATTAAATTGCTGTCTTTGGCTGTTGTGGACAGTGCTAAAATTTTATTTTGAGTTAATAGGGTTAATATAACTATTTGAATACCTTATAAATAAATAAATAAATCAATGGCATGCTTATTTAAGTTGAGTGGATAAATAAATTTATTGTTGGTTTAATGAATATATGACAATAATATTATTATATGAGAATATTATTATTATTGCTAAGATCTAATTGGGAATAAATTGTGTTTAGGGGTGGCTAAATGATAATTGTATTTTTTTGGGTAAGGTTAATATTCCATCACCAATATAATTATTATTAAAGGATGGTTGATCTAAATTTAACATTATTATTATTAGGATTCTATTGTTAGTTATATAGTAATAGTAATGTTAACATTTAAATAATTAATTTAATAATAGTATTATTAATGAGAGTGGATAGTTAGTACATAAATTAGTAGAAGGTGTATAATGTAGAAATAAGGAGCATTATATATGATTGGGTAGTTTAATTTTCCAGCTAATAAATATGTGTCACGTTTAGTATGTATTAAAAGAAGTTAATACTAATCAACACATGAGGGTGTAGCAATTTAACTGATATAATATTTATCAATGCTTGAGTAAAAATATGTGATTAACATAAGTATGGTTAAGTAACATGTGGTAAAAATAAATAAATAAATAAAATACATAAGTTGTGAAAACAAAATTATTACTTAGAGTGAGAATATGTGAAAGAGGAACAAGAAGGATATAAAGATAATAAAAAAAGAGAAGATGAATATAGGATACACCACATATGAATAAAAGAAGAGTTTAATAGTGGTGGAACTAGCATGTGTGTGTGTGTGTGTGTTCCACAAATGAAGGTCATTTACTATTTTAATAAATCTATACTTCTTTAATAAATGAATAAATAAGTAAATAAATATCTTTAATAAAAGTGTTTTGTTGGAAAGTACTATTATATTGCTACACGAAAGTACTATTATATTGCTAAACGAGGATACACTACTCCCTAAATTATCTCGAGCAAATGCTAACTTACACTTGTATGGAGTTTAAGATTATGATTATATATACATATCAATTTAAATATTTGAAGTAATATTTAAAGAGAGGTTTCTATATTTTATTTTACCCTATGCTTATATATATGGGGATGATAGATTTAATAATCTATCAATATAGATAAAATTAAGAGATATAAAAATTTAGAACTAATCTATTAAATAAATTTGTAGGAAATAAATAAATAAATATCTTTGCATGGAGATATAAATTAGGTGCATTGTTTTATTATTATTTAAAAAAAAAATTGTTAGGTTTTTTTTAGAGAAAATTTTGGGCATTACAAGGTAGGGTGGCATGGTAACCATCATTGGGGATCAGAGGTTTTTGGCTCAAGGGGCATCATATTACCATGTTCTACCAAGTTTATTTCATGTATTTAGATGATTTACTTTCATTCAAATTGTAATATTGATACTAATGGACCTCTCATTGAGAAGGATTGTAAGATTTGTAAATATTAGTGTTTTAGCCCTAATTGTGTGTCTCAGTATTGGTTTTACAAATGATCATACTCATATGGTGTTGTATTTATTTCTTGGGAAGTTAAAATGAACTTAGGAACATTCATTTTGTGTTTAAAATGAATATTAGTGTCTCCCAGTGAGTTTGGGTGGCCTGGTGTTGTATCTAGGTGGCCCGGTCTACTTAGAAGTCTCCCAACTCACTTAGAAAGTTCCTAACATTTTTTGGGGCCCCTGTTAGTAGTGGGGTGGCTTGGTACCATACCAAGGTAGCCTGTTTGATAGTGGAACAACTTGGTTTTGAGTATTGGTAAGCTCAAATTCACTTATCTGTATTTGGGTGGCCTAATCCTATGTTTGAGTGACCTTGCTACCATACAAAAAATAGAATGTAATTCCTCTTAACCATGGTAATCCAATGGTTTTATAAGCCTATTCCCACTGAAAAATAATTTTTATTCCTTGTAATTTTCCCATTTTGATCATTTTAGCTGTCGAAACCATCCAAAAACCTAGTCAAGTATCCTTGTTTTAGGACTTGATCTTTCTTCTTTATTTTGAGGCCCTGTATGGGAAAACCATGTAAATAAAAGTTGTTCCTTATGGTCTTAGGGGTCTAGTAGTGTGGTTTTCATGTTATTAAGTTTTTTCATTGATAACTTGTGGCTTCTCTTGCCTTTTTTTGTATGCCTTCTTTTGAAGTTGCCCAATTGTCAAACCTAGGGTTAGGGAGATTGTGCACCTAGTCTTGTGAAGTATTGGGAAGGTTGTAATCCTTAGTGGTTGGTATTATTGGTTCCCTAAAAACTTATCATAGGTCATGGGGAGTTGTGGAGTATTATCCTTCCATTTTTTGATGTCGCATTGCAACAAGATATCTTGGAAAGCGTGTGGTTGTTTTGAAGTGATTTTTCATCATTCCACTTAGTGTTGAGTTGTGCCTCTTGGCTAGGAAACCCTGTTTGAATGTTTTCCATTGAATTTAGAGTTGTTTAGTGTGTCTAGATGTGGATTGGAGGTTGATGTTTCCCTCATCTTATCTTGGTGTGGTGTTGCGAGGGAGCACAGTTGTGGTTTAGTAATCAATTGTTGTGTAGGTGATGTCCTCTCTCTCATTTGTTCATCATGGTGGATTTATCCCATGAGTGGTTAGTATTATGTTTTTTCTACCTTGCATATGCAATGGTGAAGTTATCTTGTTCTTATCATTGTGTCCTTGTGACACTCGTGTGAATATTGTTGTACAAGTATGACATGTCATTGTTGTATTTTTGGCATTGTTACCCTTGTTTCAAAAAAAATATTATGTCAAATTTTGTTATGAGTGTGTCAACTTGGGTCATTACAAGTGATAGGTACATTTAAATAATGTGTCACCATGTAGTGCATGAAGGAGAAGAAACATTTGAACATGCACAATAAAGTACTTACAATTGAAAAAGGGTGTGCAAACCAAGGTAAACACGCATGAGGCAAGAATCACTAGGATTCAAGATCATCATGGAAGGGGCACTCACTTGGGAAAGGTGTGATGGAAAAACAAAGGCACAACACAACCCCCATGACACTTTATAACATAGTGTGAGTACAAAAAGGCACAACAAGATGTACAAAATCCCCAAAAACATGCACAATTGTGGCACTTATCTTAGTGCATTCACAAAAGAGAAAGTGCATTCAAAAGATGCCTACAATGCCCAGATAGGAAAGATGATAGAAATACATATAGAGCAGCCCAAATGAAGTTATCCCACACAAACCAAAAATTCCCAAGAGCCAAAATGACCAAGTAATTCACCACAATGTGAAAACAAAAAAAAAATGAATAAAATATACCTAGGTAAAAATATTGAAAAAGTGCATGGATAACTATGAAGAGCCCTCAAAGATCATTCCAATGTCGTAAGAATCACAAAAAATAGAGAAACTAGTCAAAATTTGTGAACTCAGGAGTGAAAATAATATATCTAAATTTGATAGGTGATAAAATGAACTAATAAAAATATCAAAAAACTACTTGCACCATTAGAAATTTGGCAGAACCATCTTTCCAATGATATCTCATTTTCTAAATTTTGATAACATACACCCAAGTTATGCCAAAAAGAAAAAATAGCTCCTTTAGGAAAGATTAGGGTTTAGGGGTAGGAGAGGGGCCCATCTGTACGATGACATTAGAAAACACTAGTCGATAGAATATGCTCTTGAGTATGGAATATTCCACTAGGTTAGTTAGAAAAATCACCAAAAATTAATCTAAAAACTTTTTCCAAAAAAGTGCAATATCATTGGGAAAATTAATTGCATGTCGTGAATTATCAAGAAAATCATGCGTGGCCAAGAAATTTTCCAAATAAATAGTGTCAAGCTGAGAAAAATACCATAAAAGGTGGAGAAAAAATGATGGGCACTGAAAAAAGTGCATGCATAAAAAAACTCAAGTTTGAATAAAAAGCTTGTGAATCATCGGTGGAGTGCACAAGAATGTGAAATCTTCATTGAGAAACACAAATCTTGGTGCTTCAAGTAAAAATCACTGAGCGTTGGAAGAATGACATTGACAGGTGAAGTTGGAGTAAATATCAAGAGCTCATACATGCACAAGAATGATTTAAAATTGACAACAAAATCTAAGGAACACCATAGGCAAAAAAAACCATTGAGACAAACAAGGTGTCATTGCTCACATAACCTTTACTTGAAACAACATTACAAGAACCCAAGAAAAATCAAGTCATGTATGAGGTCATCATGAGATTTATAATAAAACTCAACATGAGATTTGATCAAACAACCAAAACAACTGTCGAAAGAAAAAATATCACTTAGAAGTTAAAAAAATCCAACCGTGACCAAGAAACACAATGACATTGAGAAAAATTTGATACCTCCAAAATCAAGGGGTACTCAAATAAGAACTCTCTATTAGAAAATATGTCACAAATTTTTTTATTTATGTACTCAAAATCGCCGACCCATGAAGCTAAGAATATCACATCAAGATTCATAAAAAGGTCATTAATCCTTAGAAAGATACAAAGTCAACCACTAGAAAAGAAAATATTGTTGAGCTTGGGGAAATTAGCTTGCAAGGATTTGAAAACCTTAGGTCACTCAAATATAAATAAAGTTGTTGGAAAAACCCAATAATCACAACAAAAAAATAACCAATGAGGATTTTTAGAAACAATCTGCCAAAAAACTTGACTTGTAAACTAAAAAAAAGTTGTTCAAACCAAGAAGCTGCTAGTTCGAGGAAAATATAGGGTTGTTGGATGTGTGAAAGTCACTAGACCACTGGTTAAGGCATGCGAAAAAATCTATATCTATTTGAAATAATCCAACAAGCCAAGAAACCTCCAAGGAGAAAAAAAAACCCTCTAGCAAGATTAAAACACAAAGCCAAAAAATATTGATAGCAGAAAAAACATACAAAAGGCATGCAAAACCACCAAACCCTGAACCCACTTGATAATGAATGAAGACATTGGAAGGAAGTATAATTTGATCATGGGGAAATTTTATAGATATTAGGAATTCATTTTACCTTTTAAACCTAAAATCCACACATTGGTAGTATGTTATTGATAGAGTCAAAAAACACTTGCTTACTAGATCACAAGTTGCTCTTGCTGGCAAGTAAATTTTAAATTTTCTCTAAAATTTTGGCTTCAACTCATGTTTACTACTCCTCTTGTTGGGTGCCTTCCTAGGAATTGTACTAAAAGCTTGGAAATATTTTATGAAACTTACTTTGGGATAATTTAGATTTTAATTATAAAGCATTTCATAGGGTTTCTTGTGATATCTATTGCTTTCCCAAGGATTTAAGAGGTCTAGGGAATGTTTATAAACATGGTATTGCTCTTTGTGTAAAATATATTATCAAACCATGTGATGATAGTGAAGCTTTATAAAATATTGTTGAGGAACTATGTTGGCTCATGTATATGGCACTATTAGGAAGGAACCTAGATTTAATTTTCTAGCTACTACATTGGTGCCCATCAAAATTAATGACACTTGTGTTGCTAAAATTGTCTCAAAATAATGGAAGTCTCTCAAGCCATGGATGATCTAGAATGGGGATGGATTTTTTAATGAATTATCCATCAATCAAAACTATATTTGGTGTTCTCCCATCATTCCTTTTTAAGAAAAGGTACTTATCATTAGTCCTTAGATTCCCTAAAATTATTTAGGAGGGGAATTTGACATCTCTGATATCTTTATTCCAAGGCCAATTCTACATGGCTTTTTTAGCCCCAAGCTAGAGTGAGATTTGATTTATGCCAAATTTCTTCTAGAATTATCAAGTTATAATCAATTATTTCCCTTCTCAATATATGCACACAATCTTAGTGAGATCTCTTAGGCCTTGGTAGAAGCATTGGGAATGGCATGTCAATACCCTCTTTTGCAATTACACCCCAAGGAAAGTTATGGGTGGTACTCACCTCATCTACTCATGATTCAAAAACTATATGGTAGATGGTATATTTATTCATCTAGCTTCATTTGAGAAAAAATATTTCATACAATCTAGGATGCTATTATGGAGCCTAAAACTACTCAATTTGCTTGGTGATTTTTTTTTTGTCTATTGACACCCATTTATTGCACTTTGATGTTTCTAATCAAAGATGGCATTTTATGGGAAACCAAAATATTCTCCACCTTTTTTATTATTGTGCTCATACCTTGGATTCTTGGCCCTAGATACATACATTATTTTTACCTTTAAGGTTGAAAATATTCACTTGGCATAATGTCATTCTAGGAGTTGGGACTAAATTTTTGGTCGTGCTCTCTCAGTTGTGGCATACTTTAGATTGTAGATTAATTTATATATTTGGAATGATAGGAATTCTTCTATTTTTGTTAAGATCCTATGAATATTAAATTTTACTACTCACTCCAAGTCATTGATTATCTCTAATTTGCTCAAGTATATTCAAGTTTGAACTACTACAATTGCTTTGGAGCTTCAACATATCTAGATTTTTATTAAAAATAGGGGAAAAATATTTGTATTGCGGATATGCTTCCACCCTCATTAACCTATATCCAAATCCCACTGCTAGCCTAGGAGGCACAACCACTGAAAATTTTCTTAATATTGCCATAAAGATAATTAAAGGGCTAGTAATTCACCCTTGTTGCCACCCATAAGACAAAGTTTTGTTTGGGAGGGTTGTATTCACCACATCACTCCTCCATATCCTTTAAGAAACATGGATGGATCCTTGTTGATTAAGGAGAATTCCCTCGACTCCAATTGGCTACCTTTCTATCCAAAAATGCTTCAAATCCTAAGCAAGAGGAGGAAGAAACTGTTGGAGTAATGGTGGACCCATAGGTACAAAAATCTACCAAAAAAACAAAATGAACCTTCTAAAAATGACTTATAATGAAAGTGTCATATTTCGTTAAAAAAATTAGTTACACTGATAATGCAATTAAAAGAAATAACCTTTCTATATTAGCAAAGGTAAAATCCTTAAATCATAGAAGATTATGCCAAGTGTCTAAATCCTAGAAAATGAGACATAAAGCAAAAATAAATCTAAGTAAGCTCAATAATCAAGTGTGAGTAGATCCTAAAGTATAACTAGTAAATAAAGTACCACATTCACACAAACCCCTCCTCTTAATTGCAACTTATGGAGGCACTAAACTAATGCACGAAAAGCCAAGAAATGACAACTAGGCTTAATAAGGTAACCATGTATAAATAAATAAATATATCAAAATTGGAGAAAAGGAGAAAACCTCATGGGAAAAAAACCACTCTCCAAAAAAGAGATGTAAAAATATGAAGGATGGAATCAAGAAGACCCCTCGAGGATAACTTCCTTCACCCTAAGCATTAATCACAATTGAAGCTAACAAGGTGATGTTAAAGGTTCAACAAAGATATTTGTGTATAGGAGTGAATTTTCACCCCTTACACAAATTCCTCTTTCACATACCTTCACCTTAGAAAATAAAATATAAAGGCGAAATTCCACATCACCCAAATACCTTCCTTCCACTTGGCATTTGTCTCTTGTGTCGGTGAGAGAATATTTTTCAGAGACGTGTGCGCGGTGCGCAAACGTTCGTGCGGTGCACTTCCCTAACAGATTCCTGCGTTTGAAGTTGGCAGAGGCGTTACACTTTCAATTGGGGTCAATTTTTAATGTCCCTCTTCGATCAACCGACCTCGAAAATGGTAGATTCTTCCCTCTTCTCCTTCAAATTAATCCATTCTTCATTCAATCCATCTCTTTTTGCATTCTCAAGCACCTCAACTTCATTCTCTTTGCATTCTTCACTCTTTAGCAACACTTTAGCACTCCATTACAACAACAACAACACTCCATCAACTTTGCAAAGCAAGTGTGAAGCAAGCCATAGCAGCGTGGGCTTAGAGTCTTGCGAGACCTCCCTTCATCACAGTTGAGGCTATAGTGACCTTGCCAAGTCCGCTTTCTCCTCCATTGGCTAGTGAGATTTCGGGTGGAGGTGGTAATGTTTCACTCCTCTCCTTTGTGATTTGGTTGAGTAGAAATTTACTATTTTTTAGTGTTTATTACACCTTCTACTTTCTTTACTTCTTTATCACATATTTCTCTCATTTCTATTTGGTTGTCTGTGGAGGTGGAAACACCAAAACGGGGGTCTAACTGAGGTAGACCCCTATATAGCCCCAACAAATTTTCCCTCTTTCTTGTGTGTAGGTGGACATGCATTTGGAGGTAGTTGGAAAACTGGCGCCTTGGTGAGATCATATTCGTTACTTTAGCCTTCATCTATTTGCTTTATCACCTCCATTTTTACTTTTCATACTTTATTGTTCTATTTTTCTCATTCAAGAATAGTTAGCTAGGCCGTTAGTTCATTTTTTGGTCATTTTTATTGTACTTTCTATCCTCTAGCCGTATGAATGCCAATGCGCCTGAGAGATGCCAACATGTCATGCTGTCGTCCCAAAACTACTTTTTTTCCTTGGACAAAGAGCTATCTGAGGTATAATATTGACTTCGAAAACCAACTTGCCTAGCCTAAACTTGGATTTTGGGTCTGAAGGGTGATTGAAGTACTTTATAGTCCTCATCATTCTCAACCTCTATCTGAAATGCCCCTTTAAAGTGAGGTAAGTTAGGGTAGCCTTTTGCTCTCAGATCTTGGTGACCTGGGGCCTTGATGTGGTTGGTCCCCCTCTCTTACATTTTTGGTGAACCCGACATGAACCAACATCTACCCATTCGTCAGTGTTGAAGCTTTTCTTTAGTACCTTGTGATCATTGTACTCCTGAGTGTTGTGAAGGTTTGTGAGCATCACAACCCAGTCCACAACTTCTGGGTACATTGTTAGGAGAAGTGTACGACACCTTCCAATGGAGAGGAAAAGGTCACTTATGGTTTCTCTATAGGCCTTTTTGCTGGATCCACCATTGGTCTTGCTGCTTAGGAGCAGTTGTCGAGGGGTGTTGACATTAGAGAAATCTACAAATCAAATTCAACAAATAGTCTACAAAGCCAGTGACAATGTTTTGAAATCAAAAGGGATTACTAATCGGCTTGCTACATCAATGACATTGTCATCTATCATTGAAAAGTGTTTGAGAATGCATGAAACAAAGGAATATTTTCATTTGGCTACAGAAAAGATAAAGAAGGTGGATGAAAAGGTAAGGAACTTCATAGAGCTTGGTTTTCCTAAGGATTTTGACACAAATGAGCGATTCATTGGAAAGAATGATTTCAAAAAGAGGATGGAGGATGCAAGGAATATTGATTTGGGCTAGTTTCCTCAGAACCCAGATGTGGTGAACTATTTGGATTCCATCAAACCATAGCTAACCTTGAATACAAAATTGACTGAAGAATCCAAGGTAGGTTCCAATTTGAATCATGAATTGTTAACAAATATTCAAGTCAAACAACATCAATTAGAACAAATGACAATTCCACCACCCGAATAGTGGAAGTTGCTAGAAAAGGTGTTGCAGTGATTTTATTTTTGATAATACGAGTTTCCAAGTTCCAAATCAGCTCTGTGCAGAGTTGTCTTTGAGCAATATTTTGCATTGCCAATGCCTCTATGTATTCCTTCATGTGATAATCAATAAAAAATCTCAAATTCAGACTTCAGTAATGTGTTGATGTTCAATTATCTATATTATTTATTTTATCATTTGAAGAAAAAGGTCTAGTAGTGGTTTCGACTACTAGATACACTTTAAACAATTGCTGATGTTCATTGTTGTATATGCTACTAATACTATTGGTAATATGGTATTAAGCATTGAGTTGAGTGATGAATCGTTGAGTACATGTTCAAGTTTTACTTTTAACACAATTAAAATATGAACTATAAGGTGATTTTAGTTCTAGGCATCCATAATCTTAGTGAAATTTCATTACAATTTGCACATCAATACTCAATCTCCATGACTACTTATTAGATCCACTAAAAATTTATATGAATTCATGCTTTAATCAAGGTACTTTAACTGGTTCAATAAACCAGAGCCAAAATTAAAACATACATCAATGCATAATGACAAAGAAGATTAATGAAAGATCATTGATCATATTTCATTAATAATTCATTTAAAATGTTACAGTTGGATAGACGATAGACTCAAAATAAGGGGGAAAAACAAGCTTAGTCGCTAGTCCTCCGAGTTTTATAACCTTGTCACGGAGTTCTGAATTTTCATAACTTCCCGATTCCCCGACTTGGTTCACTTTGTTGAGTTGCAAGTCTTTGTTGGTCATCTTTGTAGTCGGCGGAGGATGAGAGAGTTATTTCAATATAGTTCAAGAAAATGGTGAAGTTCATGCATACATAACCTTTGAGTTATGGTGTGTGGATTTATTCTACTTTTGCTGAGTAATTTTGCAGTGGATTATCTATTATTGGAATTTGAATGATAGATTTTTTGTTAGTTTCATTGTTGTGGTTACTATCACTCAAAGTTGCGGTTTTGGTGCTTTTCCTAACCTTAGTCGCTAGTCCTCAGAGTTTTATAACCTTGTTGCAGAGTTCTAAATTTTCATAACTTCCTGATTCCCCGACTTGGTTCACTTTGTTGAGTTGCAAGTCTTTGTTGGTCATCTTTGTAGTCGATGGGTCGAAGGTTTCAAAAAATTTGAAACTTCAAACTTTGGTTCTAAGGTTCTAAGTTTCAATGACCACGCGACATTATGGACTTATCTTGCCTTTCAAAGGCGCCACCATTTGACATCTCATTGAATGCTATGTACGGACTAACCTTGAGTTGTCTTTTCAAGAATTTCAAAAAGCATGCAGGTTTAAAGGTTATCTTTTCGAGGAATGAAATTGAATGCCGCATTTAATGCACGTCCTATAAAAAATAACAATATAAGTGGGTGGCAAAGTTTTACTCAGAAATTTAGCCTGCATTCTCATTCTTTTCCAATGGCACTAGTACTTCTCAAGTGCAAACATTCTAGCTCTGCGAATTTGCACTCATGCAAAGTGGAATTCACAACAACTAGTCTGGCGTGAGGGATACTGAAATTGGGCACATCAATTTGGAGGAGTTTTTGGTGCGCCTAGAGCAAAGGGAGAGAACAACACTGGAAGATAAATTTTTGCAGAGCGGTTTGGTGCACGTGGGAGGTTTTCCTAAGGGTGTACAAAGCGTTGACTTGGTGATTGCGTGCACAAGGGGCTACATTCTAGAGACTCAGGAAATTAGAGCTGTGGACGGGTTAGTCATTGCAAGAATTACTCCTGAAGTGATTTCGCGTGCATTAGGCATTCCAGAGAAGGAAAATGTAGAGGAAATCTCTATAGCTGTTGGTGATGAGTTTTTTAGAATGAATGAGAAATGGTGCAAAAATTCCATTGCGAGGAATTGGTTGAAGTATGAGAAAAAGGGTAAGTATTAGATGCCCACAAAGCTTAAAAGGGTTCATTTTAAGGATGAAATTTTAGATGCTATCACCTTGCTACATTGCATGGTTGGTAATGCATTTTCGAACTCTTTTGAATTTTGGATGTGTCATTTTATTCTGTTGATTTGTAGTGAAAATAAATTTATTGACTGAGTTGAGATTATTTGTTATCATTTAAATGAGCAATTGATAACTTTCTGGAAAACTATTTCCTTCCACATGTGGTCATACCTGGTTTACATTCTAGAGGCTGTCTAGGCAGGGTTGGAACTGCAAAGGTCTCCGACGCCGAACACGCCTGTGTATAGAACTTTTCCATAGCTTACTAAGGAGGTTGGAATGAGGAATTTTTGTCGTGTCAATGATGCATTTCTAATGGAAATTATGAGAAAAATTGATGGAAAACCCAAGGTGAGGGTTTCACCTAAAGTGTCTGCTCTAGTATTGAGGTTTGGAAGTTTCTACATTTAGTTCAACAGATTTACTTATCTTAGAATTAGAGGTTTTGAGAAGGCTCCATTGAAATTTCCTTGTTACCCAAGTGATTTCTTGGTTTTTCTTGAAGTTTTCTGGTAGATGGCCGTTGTAAATGTTAAATATTCAAACATGGGAAAGAAGGGGTATGGCTTTCCATTGTCCATTCCTTCATTTTCTTGCAAAAGTAATAATATTGCTAGGGGTGTGCAGAAAGCCCTGAATGAATTCAATTTTCAGTGTTTGCCCATGAGAACTAATTTTGATAGCAAGGGTTATGTTAAGCAAAATCTGTATGGAGTTGGCAGCTATGAACATCGCTTTGATATTAAAGATTTTTGGGAAGACTGTACAGATGAAGGCGAGGTGTATAGAAGAAATTTCATGAGATTGACCCTAAGGCAAATACAAGCTTTTGGTATTTCTTTCAATATTCCAAAAGATGCACAAGAAGACTCAGTGATCATTGATCCTGAATATCGGGCCCCTGCTGGTAAGCCCTTGTACAAAATTAATTGGTTAGAGGATGAAGTTTCAAACTTAATGGTCCTTTTTTCCCTTATTTTGAGAATAACTTCAAACTAGTTGAACGGAAAATGGTGCCAAAGTGCGGGTTCTCCCCATGATGAAAGAGTTTTATAGAGAAAAGAGCAAGGGATTGTACAGGCCTCTAACATAAATATATCAATTGCAAAGCAATCAATTAGGCCATCTGGCATTGGCTCACAGTCAGGAGGAGATGGGGATAAGCTAGAAGACATTGGGGCCAAGCTAAAATCAATTTGTGAACAGTATAGTGTACCCTCGGTACCTAAGAAAAAGGCTAGTCAAGAAAAACCAGTGCCTACAGACTATGAGGGAATTTTTTAATAAATAATTGATGATAATTATTTTCCCACATTCTTTGAAGTTCCCCCTCTCCAGTATGAGATACTTTTGTTTCTGTTCAATCAACTAAAAAAACTATTTCTGTTCAATCAACTGAAAAATATGTTTCTATTCAATCAACTAAAAAAAGAGAAGAAAATGTAAGTGTTGTAAGTAGAGACACTGGATTAGTGCCAGTGGCATCTTCCCCAACATGGTTAAAGAAAGCAGTAGAGAAGGAAAGAAATAATATTCCCGCAATGAAAATTGAAGTAGATACAGTTGTCATGCTATTGCAGGGTCACTAGAAGCCCAAAAAGGCTAAGAGGATGTCACAAATTGTCATCGATTCCACTACTGGGCATCAAATGTTGGAGATCACTGATCCACAAAAGGACCTAAATGAAAATGAGATAACGAAAGCTGACTAAAAGGTTAGCCATGTTGATATGGGGCCATCTACTTTAGAAGGTGATGTATATCATGCCGATTACTCTGTGAATGCATTGATCAAAAGAGCAAAATAACTAAAAAAGGAGAACCTTCAATTGAAATCTCATAATATTTCTTTAAGAAATTTTATTTCATCAATTGTGACTTCGACCATTGAGGAAGCCTCAAGCTCAAATGTTCAAGGTATTGATTCTGACACTGTGCAACGGGTCAGGAAAAATTTACGTTATGCTAAAGCTTCCCACGAATGGATAGAAGGGCTTTATTAGGATGGCGTTTTCCACATTACTAAATTTAGGAAAATGTTTGTTAATGTGTCTGATAAAAGAAAGGAACTAGTAGGTGAGCTCCAATAGATCAGGAGAGAACATAGTAGCACATTTTTGTTGTCAAAGGAAATTGAAGAATTAGTCTCCATGGAGCACTCTTTATTAATAAGAGAAAAATTGGTGGATGACCCTAAAGAAATTGATCCTAGTTGGCATGATTCATTGGAGTGGAAATTGACAGTATATGAAGATTATATGAAGGAAATCAATAAAGTGTTAGAAAAATACTTTGGCATATTGGTGCAGATCAAGGACAACTTTAATGCTCTTGAAGTGGACCTCACAGATGGGTTTGATGAAAATGTACTGGATCTTGCAGACATATTGAGGGAATTTAAAGAGTTGTATCATAGAGAAGTAACTGATCCTGAGACAACCACTGCAAAATCCTTCAAAAAATTGAGTAAGTTACAGACCTATATGAGTGCATATAAGTCAGAAAGTGAGAACATCTATGAAATGCTAGCTCAGATAGACCATGTACTTTCAAGATGGAGGACAAGGCTGCAAATCACCACAACTCTAGTAAGCAAAAACATCACCGCAATTGTCACCAAGTACCAGGAATACAGGAAAAGAGTAAAGGCACATGAGGCATTACTGAAGGAGCAGGAGGTGGAAATAATTGAAAGCGAAGGAGTCGGTGCTGGGAGTGGGACCGTTGTTTAGTTTTTAGTTTTTATGTTATTTTCTTTAATTTGGCTCTCTTGATACTTCAAAGAATTTTTATTTTAATTTCTAAAATGGTTGTCTTCAAGAAACCGTTATCAAGACAAAAAAACTCTACTATTTTTACTGCTTTTCTGTTATTTCAATATATAGAAAGACAATGGTGAAGTTCATGCATACGTAATCTTTGAGTTATGGTGTGTGGATTTATTGTGCTTTTGTTGAGTAGTTTTTTTGATGGTTCAGACAGGCACAACAACATTAAACAGAATATCACTATTCTGTTCTCTTGAAAGAGAAAGAATAACGCATAGATATCTAACTCCCAAGGTCTTGGTAATCGGTTCTCGACTGTGCTGTTTTCACTCAATGGTTGATGTGAACTATAATGTTCAAGGGGCCTGCTGGTGTTGAGCTTGTGGATTGTTCTAAGATCAAACATAAATTTAAACCTACTTTAACCAGGGTTTTTAAAGAAACAGAAAAAGATAAATCAAAGCTTTAGAACCAAAGAGAATGATAATTCATCCAACTTAACCAGACTTGTTACCTTTCAAGGAATTCCTAACTACAACTGTAGAACAAAATTAACTTGTGATTAACACACAGTTTCATTCATTCACAGTGCTAATTTCAACAATAGATTGCAAATCACTATTTAAACAAAACATAAAATAAGACTTCATTCCTTGAAAGCTTTTCAAATCAAATGATTAAACCAAGATAAAAACCATTCAGGAACACAATATGAAGTAGATTTAAATATGGTTGCTTCTACTATTGGTGAAATAGATAAGCAACATTTACAAATCTGGCACAATCACCAGTGTACAGAAAACCTATGTCTTCAGACTGTTTCCATCTATACTAAGAAAACTTGAAAGATACATCACTGTCTTTTGTCGAATCTAACTCCTATTCTACTGCTACTCTTAAGTTTTTTCTACTACTACTGGTTTCTGAAAAATATCCCTTTTTAAAAGGGGGAAAAATGCCATATATACAGAACGTGCCAAAAATAAAGTCAGCCCCTATTTTTAGGGTTTACAAAATATCAGCCTCTAGAAAGATCCGTCCTTCGATCTTTTGAATCAAGTTACTTCTGCATTAAATGTGTATCCCCGATGTCCATGTTGGTGAAGGATCACTCCATGAATGGCCTCCAGATCTTTTGGAATAATCGCATTAACTTCTGGCCTCCGTGTCCACCCTCAAACTTCCATCAGAGCTGCCTTGAATGCGCTGGAGTATAGCCATTAATACCGATCTACCCTTTTGCCAGTAGAGATCCTAATTGTCATTGCGACTTGAGGTTTCTTCCTTTTGACTTTCTTGTGCTCAAGGTCTTTTTGCAAGTTGACCATCTTTGAGAAGCAGCATCCGACCTCCCCTGTTAGATCCAAACACCATTACTTCACCGAGCTGACCCATGCCACGTACATTCTATTGATCTTCTTCACAGGGGTACTCAATCAATCAAACTGCCAATGGTTTACCTTTAGTTCCCTCTAATTGGTTGAACACATGCCACTTAGGATTTCCAAGGGGTCAAAAGATTCTTTAGACAGAATTGCATGTTGGTGAGACACTAGCCGTGTCTCCCCAATGTGATTATACTCTACAACAACATCAACATAGCATACAACTGTTGGGGAGACCTCATAGCGAATGCAAAAGTTATATCGATATCACAAAAAACTATCGGCAAGACAATCATTATCGGCTAGAGGTCATAACGATGATGCCTCCTTTTGGCGAGCTCATTTCATTGTGGGGAGACTCCATTCGGTCGGCAAGACGTTATACCGATATCATTCCATGTCGGCGAGACTCCCCCCGGTTGGCAAGACGTTACAATGAAGCCCCCACCTTTTAGCGAGACTCTAGAGAGTCGGGAAGACTTCTCCCTGAGCAACCCTTCTTTCGCCGAGACCTCTAGTAGTCGGCAAGACTTCTCCCCGAACTCAAAACATTATACTAAAGGCATCATTCTTTAGTGAGACTCCACTTGGTCGCTGGGACTTCATAGTGATGACACCTCCTATTGGCAAGACTCCAGCGAGTTGGCCAGACATTACGGTGGGCAGCAAGAGTTATAGTGATATCCCCCTTTCATCGCCGAGACAATCGCATTCGGTAAGAGGTCATAGCGGGCGCTAAGAGTCATACCGATATCCCTTTTCCATTGGAAAGTCCATCACTATCAGCAAGACTCCCCTCAGTCGGAAAGACTTATTGTCGAATGCAAACTCCTCGGCTAGGAGTCCTACCATAGCCACATATCTATCGGCAAGACCTTATTCTCTTAGCAGGAACTCATATCAAGCCCTTCATCCTTCGGCAAGACTCCGCCCGGTCGGGAAGACTTTACCCCTTCAGCCAGACATCATGCCGAACTCAAACCTTTTGGTGAGACTCCCCCGTGTTGATAGGACATCTCCCCAAAACCACAACCTTTCGCCAAGACCCCCATTTGTCGGCAGGACCTCATAGCGAACACAAACCACTCTCCCCGACACTAGCTCATTTTGAAAAGACTTCTTTTGGTCGGCGAGATATATAAAAACCCATGGAGATTAAAATGTTTGGCCGATCGGTATATTTCAAATGAACAGAACCAAAATTCTAGTCGGCAAGACAACAAGAGGGTCTCAACGACTTTATTCTTCAGGTTTTTTATATCAAATGTGATTGAGGTGTGCTTTCCAACTAAGTTCCTTGAGAAATATCATCAGGTGCATGATTTAATCCTGCAACACAAATGCCTCGATTAGTCCTCAAATCATATAAAATACAGTATTGTTCATCATGCCTTCAATTTTAACAAAAAGAAACCCAACTCTGGCTGAGGCATAACCAAAATTTGACAAGACAAAAGACAAACTCAGAAGGAAAACAAAAGAACTCCTAAGACCAAACTAGACAACCAAAGGCGAAGAAAACAAAAAGAAAAGGGGGACCCGTTTTGTTCCAGAATAAAATGGGGTGGTTATGCAAGGCATAACAAATGGCGACTTGACTGGGAAAAATGGTTTAACCATTTTCAAGAAACTGAAGGATTCAGCTACCCAGAACTCCTAGTTTATGAACATCACAACTCCAGTTGGGTCAGTTTTAACAACCAAGGTTGAGCTAGAATCTCAAATGTAAGTGAACAGTGGCTACCCTTGAATCTATGTGTGTGCTTGATGGTGCATCATCCTTTTATAAAGTTTTCCTCATCTTTTGAACAACAATGTGCAAGATTTGAACTACATGAGTTGATTCCTTTTAGCTGTTGTGCAATGATATCCTAGGCATTGCTCTGCTGCCAGTCAGACATCCATAGCCCTGACGGAGATACCTCTAGTTTTCTCACAACATTGCTCTACTGCCAGTCAGGCGTCCATAGCCCCGATAAAGATACTGGAATCACCCATTCATATTGAGTCCTCTTTTCTTTTTGATAATTCTTTTTCTCTTTTCTTTTCTCTTGGAGTTTCAGATATTTCATTCAATTTTGCTCAATATGCCAGATGTTTAACATTTGTTCTGGGTTGAAAACTACCATGGACCTCATAACAATATTTGGGAATCAAAATTTTCACTTAAATCTTACAACACTATCGCCCTAGGACAAATATACCATTACAAAAGGAGACAATCTTGATGATTTGTGATAGATTCAGAGGTAGTTAATGAAGACTGTTTACTTTGCACCTTATTTTCAAGACTTTCGACAACTCTTATTGATAATGGGCATAAAACAACGAATTTAGGACAAAATCATCCAATCAGAAAACCTGAAAATATCTAAACCACTTCTCTCCTAATAACCAAAGTATACTTTAGATAACAACCCACCATTTAAAGATGGAAAGAACAGAGAAACCCCAAAGAACAAAACAAGACAGACACCAAACAACAAAGGAAATAAAAGGACAAAAAGAAAGAACAAACAAACAAACAACAAAACTATTTACAACAAATTATTTACACAAATGCATAGAAAACAAACAAACTATTTACAAACCGAAATGCAAACAAAAACTATTTTCATAAATGTACAGCCCAACAAGAATACCAAACTTCATGACTAAAAATAATGTTTAAGAAACTGTCCATTGACAGGCAATGGAACAGGTTCTCCAGTTAAATTACTCAACCAGAAAGCATTTTCTCCCAGGATCTCAGCAATTTGATAGGGACCCAACTAGAGCTTATCAAATTTTTGGTGGTTGCCCTTCTTTTCATTAGCTTTATCCCATAGCAGCACAAGGTCTGATATTCTGAAAGCCTTGATTTTTGCTCTTTTGTCAAACCAACATTTGACAACAACCTAGTGTCTAAAGAATTGCTGCAAGGTGACATCCCTCTGCTCTTCTAATTTTGACAAGGCAACTAATCCTACTTCTATCCTATCATCACTAGAATAGAATTTCTGCATGAAATCAATGATAGGTATTTGCAAATGAATAGGGAACACAAGCTCTTGTCCATACACTAGTTTAAATGGTGAAGTCTTCAAAGCAGCCTTGATCCTAGTTCTATTTGCCCATAACACGAATCTCAGTTGGGTATGCCAGTCCCTAGGATTGTTCTCTAACAATTTTTTAATTACCCCTAAGAGATTCTTATTGGTTGATTTTGCAACTCCATTTCCTTGTGGGTAATAGTTTGAAGAATATTTTAAGACAATTTTGTGATCATAAGCCCATGAAATGAACTCAGTAGAAGAAAAGGAAGAGCCATTGTCACATACCAATGCGAAGGGTACTCTAAACCTAGTTGTGATGCATTCAGTGAGGAACTTGATTACTACCTCTGTCGTGCCGTTCTTGCAAGGTATAGCCTTTGTCCATCTTGTGCAGTAATCCATGGCAGTCAGAATAAATTTGTGTCCTGCAGAATAATTTGGGTTAATTACCCCAATAAAGTCCAGCGCCCATTGGGCAAATGGTCTTACCTCGTAAATAGGCTGTAATGGCATGGCTGAATGGTGTTCTTTTGATGCAAAAATTTGACATATGTGACATGTTCTTACATGTTGGTGGGCATCTTTGAACATACATGACCAGTAATAACCAGATCTAAGGATCTGATGTGCTAATGAGTCTGCAGAACCATGGCCTATGCCATGTTTCCCATGGAATTCAACAATCACGTGTTTAGCCTCTTGTTGATCAAGGCATCGTAGGTCACTCCCTCAAAATTTTTCCTGTAGAGCAATCCTCCTTTGAGCATATAATGGGAGCTCTTTATTCTCAGTGCTCTCCTCTGAGTCGTATTCATTCCCTCTGAGCATCGATAAGCATGAAACAAATGATATTGGCATACCAAGGGTTGTTGGAAAAAGACTGTGTCATGTATTGCTGACATATAATTTTCTCGCCAGCATCGGCTATGGATTTAGATAGGGCCAGACCTCAGACAAGTTTCATAGGGCGAATCTCCAAATTGAACTCTTTCCAAATGGCCATCCATTTCCCTCTTCGTTCCCCTAGCTCGCTCTGCATAATTAGAGACTTCACAACAGCATTAGGAACTACAACAATGATTTGACTTCGTAGGATGTAATCTCTGAACTTCTTGACAGCTCTAACCAGTGCAAAAGCTTGTTTTTCAAGAGGTGGGTACCTAACTTCGACATTTATAAATGGAGAACTCATGAAGGCGATTGGCCTCTCCTCTCCCTCTTCTCTTCATTGAGTTAGGACAGCTGCACAAGAATGTTTAGAAGCAAAAGAATAAATATAGAATGGCTTCAAGTAGTCGGGGTTAGTGAGGATTGGCGCTTCTGAAATGGATTGTTTGACTTGAGAAAACACAGCCTTTGCCTCATTACTCCATTCTATTTTGGCCTCTTTCTTCATCATTTCATTTAATGGCTTAACAATTTTGACAAATCCTGTGATAAACTTTCTCACAAAGTTGATCTTGCCAAAGAAAGATCTCATCTCCTTCTTGCTTCCTGGCTTGGTTATCTTTAGAATGGACTCAACTTGGTCTAGATCGATCGTTATTCCTCTTTCTGAGATTATGTGTCCCAAAATTTTCCCTTCAGAAACCTCGAACACACACTTTTTAGGATTCAGGGAGACACCATACTGGATACATCTTTCAAGAACTTTAGCCAAGTCTGCAACATGGTTTAGTCTATCTTTAGAGAATACTGTTAGGTCATCCATGTAAATGATGATGCATTTACCAATCATATCTTTGAATGCTACATCCATGGCACACTGAAAGGTTGCTCCAACGTTTATCAAACCAAATGGCATCCTTCTGTAAGCAAATGTTCCCCACTTAGTAGTGAAGGGTGTCTTCATTCTGTCTTCACAGTTAACCATCACTTGATTGTATCTAGAATAACCATCCAAGAATGAAATCATCTGAGACCCATTGATAGTTTGCAAGACTTTGTTCAGAGAAGGGAGTGGGTAGTTGTCTTTTTCTGAAGCTCTATTCAAATTCCAAAAATCTACACATAGCCTAATCTCCCCATTTTTCTTGTGGACTGGAACCAAGTTAGCCACCCACGTTGAATGTCATACAGGGAAGATTATTATTGTAGAAAGCAATTTCTGAACTTCTTTAAAGATTAGTGGTTTGATCAGGGTGTTGACAGGACGCTATTTCTGCCGAAATGGTTTAGCTTCTGACCTCAAAGGAATAGTATGAGTCATAACAGAGGCATCAAATGTCTTCAGATCCTCGTACCCCTAGGCTATTGCAGCAATATCCTTCTTCAATGCCCTCAGTATATCTTTTCTAATTGCTTCAGGGCAAGCTTTCCCTATGTAAACATTTCTTTCCGGGCCAGAATCAGCTAGGTTAATAGTTTGATATTCACCTCCTTTATCTTCAGCTGATATCTTCTCCCGAGCCCTTGGGTCTGAATCAAAAATTATTTCTAAGGCTACCATTCCCTTGGGAAAGCTATTACCTTTTAAATTGAGGACCCCCTCTGTATCACAATCTTTAGGGTTCCAATCTCCTTGATTCCTGTTGGACTCATCAATGATATGTCCTTCAAAAACATTTGAGCTTGCTAGAAAAGCAAGGATATGTCGATCATCCTCAAAAAATTGAAAGTTCTTGATGTTATTAGGAACAACCGGGGTGGAAATCAATTCTACTGAGAATCTCTTAAGTGTGGGGCCTTGCATGGGTTCCAGGCTACTTGCGGTAACAACTAATGAATCAGCTATTTGATTTTCTTCTCTAGGGATTAAACTAATCCCAAAAGCATCAAAGTCTTCAATCAAGTTCCATACCCAATTTCTATAAGCTACCAACCTTCTATTGTGACATGTATATTGGCTGTGCACTTGCTTGATAACTACTTCTGAATCTCCTTTAACCATCAAGGTAGTAAATTTCTTCTTATGTGCGAACATCAGCCCCCGAGCTAAAGCTTCATATTTTGCCACGTTGTTAGTGCATCTAAACTGCAACCTGTAAGAAGCAAATTTTTTTTCCCTTTCGGGCTGGTTAATTCAATCCCAACACCACAGTCTATTTTGGACTTGGATCCATCAAACATGAGGGTCCATAGCTGATCATGAGTTGGGGTTGATCCTTTGGAGGTTATTATGGGCGTTTGTATAAGATGAGCCGTAGGTGGGGCCACTTGATTCTTTGCATCAAATATTGGAAAGAGGCGTTCAACTGGTTCCTCAGGTGCAATTTCCAATTCCTACTCAGATATATCAAGTAATCCATAGCTATCCTTCTGACAACCACTTGTATCTTTGATTAATCCCTTGGGTTTTGGTATACTTGTGAGTGCAGGGGTGTCAAACAAACCTTGGGGTTGTTTTTCGTAACTATGTTGGTCTGGTATTGTGACTGGGGTAAGTTCGATTTAAGAAGGAACTTCCTTTGAAGGTATATTATCCCTGGTTAACATTATTGCTTCTTTGAATTCAAATGAGAAGTGATCTAAAATGGTCTCGATGTGACTTAGGCTAATTTCCTGAGATTGGGAGACATGATTTAAAATGCTGATACAGGGTTGGTAGGTCAATTCAAAATGATTTTGGTAATGCACCCTACACCGATTAGGGAGTAAAAGACTTTGCAAATTGATATCTTCCCCTAAGACCAGCTGATCCTGTTGCAGCTTCTTGATCAATGCATGTTGATTTTCATTAATCGTGGGATTAGGGAACTTTTGTGTTGACAAATCTTTGGTATTAAGAACCAAAAAGGTCAAAATTTTCTCTCTTTTGTAAACCCCTATCCTAGTTTCAAAATAAGCTACCTCATTGGGACAATCATATTCAATGATGACATGCTTTAGGCGAGGTTCACTTTCAATCCTAATCTACGTAGGAATTCCCCTCCATGGTAGCTACATATGTGAAAAGTCAAGGGAGAGAAAGTATCTCTACTCAACAACATACCGTAAGTCTTAGGAATGTCTGCTACTTGAATATATATATTGGTTAAAATCCTCGGGTAAGACCCTACTTGCACATGTATATTTATCAATTCTCCAACCACATTAACCTCCGTTTTATCCAGTTGGATGACCTTCTTGTTTGTTTGGATAGGGTTCAATCCCAATTTCTTACATATAGAAAATGGCATAACATTGCCAGAAGCCATTGAATCTAGCAGGAAATTATGTAGATTCTTCCCACAGATTCTTAAACTCAAAAGAAATGGTGGGGTACCTACCTTGCTTCTGTATAAAGTTGCATTCATATCTGCAGCAGGTGCCACCTTATTTTTCCCTTTTGATTTATCAGCTTGTTCCAAAGCTTTCAGCACTATCTCTGGTTGAGCAGGGCACCACTTTAGGATGTCAAAGTATGATAAAGAGGTTTTCTATCTCTGCATCTTAGCAACAATATCAAATTCTATGTTATAGCTTGCATTACATCTGACAACACCAGGTGAATTACCTTTGTTATGGAAGTTAGGTGGACCTTTTGGTGGAGGAGGGTTGTTATCAACACTTTGATTCAGAGGCACCATGTGATTAGGCGATGTTGATGTAGTGAACATAACCTTATTCTGATTTTTTAGGAAGTGTCCTCCCTTTGTCTAAAAGGCTTGGGCATCATATGCATCCTCCTCTAGTTCATTCTCATTTTGCATTGGGAATGAGGGTTCTTCCTCAAAGAGGTCATAAGTCATTGCTGTATCTACTGAGCCACCTTCTTTATTTGAATTCCCTTGGAACATTTTGGCATTTTCCTGTGCCATCTTGACAACTTTCTCCATTTCAAGGCAGTTTACCTTAGAATGGGTTGCAGTATCATGCAGCCTGCACCAGTTAGTCATAAAATTAAGGTTAGCCACATTTGTAGTATGTGACCTTTCCTCATTTGCTTGATAATTGTGAGAAACTCCACCATTATTTGGCCATGTATTCCATTTTCAGTTGTTATTTGGCCTTTGGTTATATCCTCTATTTTGATTTTGATAGCCTTGGTTGGGGGAGTTTTGGCCTTGATAACTCCTCTGGCTGTGATTGTTGTTATTCTAATAATTACCCTGATTGTTATTGCTCTGATTAGGATAATTACCTTGGTTTTGAGAGGGGTTCAATCTAAGCTGAGCCATGTCATTTGTGACTTGAGACAGAGTTTTCTTTAAGGTCTCTATCTTGTTTGTGAGTTGGACTATCTTTTCACTTTCAACACTCTTAAAAATAGGTGGCTGACTGACATGATTTGGTGTTCCAGTTTGATTATGATGACCATGCAGACTATGATGAGCCTGTGATTGTTGAAAGAAGTCAGGAGCTTCGTTGGCAAAGAATGGAATAGGAGGTTGAGTCTGCAACTCAGACATAGGCCCATAATGGGAAGGAGACGTTCCTGGGATGGTATTGAATAAAGGGGTTGGGCTAGGCATCTGATACCCTGTTGAAGGAAAACCTCCTCCCAAACTTCCTTGTTGAGAGTTAATTTATTGTTGCAGCTTGATGGCTAGATGATAAACTTTAGACAGGGAATCAATATCCGCAGGCTGATAAGTCCTTTGTAGGAACAAGCCAAGCAAGGGGTCTATAACTCTAAAGTATGCTTGAATGGCACTATTCTCAACAACTAGATAGGGGTCTTGTAGTCTCCTATACATGCGTTGAAACCTGGTATTGAACAAGGGCAAGGATTCACATGGCTCTTTCCTAATGGTAGAAAATTGGTGGTACAAAAGGGCTGGATCCACATAAACTCTGAACTGATTGATGAAAGCATTCTCCAAGTCTATCCAGGTCAGAATAGAACCTTGTGGAAGATTAAGATACCAATTGTATGCCATATCCCCTAAGGAATAAGGAGAACATCCTACAAACCACATCAGGATGAGCTACCTGCTTTGGTACAAGCATCCTTAAAAGCTTATATGTGCTCTTCAACACCTCTTGATTCACCATGTATGTATTTGGGACAAAATTTTTTAGGATTCTTAGGCATATCGGAAAGCCTCCAAGAATAGTCCCCAATGGAGAGGGATTATTCTAAAAATCCATTGGTGGTGGTGGTGGTTGGTCGTTTGCTGGATGGCCTCCGGTTATGTGATGGAGATGACCGATGATCGATATAACCCGCGAAAGCGTCCAGTATGTACAAGGCGCTACATAGTTTCTGTGAATCTTGTGTCTTATTGGGGTCTTGAGTTCTATCAAAGGTGATGGATTTTCAGCTTAATCGAAGAACCCTTCAGACCTTTCTCGTGAGAAAAACCCAGGATTATCTAGTTTTCTTTCTAAGCCCTCCTTCTAGAAGCCACTTCGTTGATGGTTCGACATGCACAACAATAGTAAACAAAATATGACTATTATGTTCTCCCGAAAGAGAAAGAATAATGCATGGATATCTAACTCCCAAGGTCTTGGTAATCGGTTCTCGAATCGTGCTATTTTCAATCAATGGTTGATGTGAACTATAGTGTTCAAGGGGCATGCCGGTGTTGAGCTTGTGGATTGTTCTAAGATCAAACATAAATTTAAACCTACTTTAACCAGGGTTTTTAAAGAAACATAAAAAGATAGATCAAAGCTTTGGAACCGAAGAGAATAATAATTCATCCAACTTAACCAGACTTGTTACCTTTCAAGGAATTCCTAACTACAACTGCAGAACAAAATTAACTTGTGATTAACACACAGTTTCATTCATTCACAGTGCTAATTTCAACACTAGATTACAAATCACTATTTAAACAAAACATAAAATAAGACTTCATTCCTTGAAAGCTTTTCAAATCAAATGATTAACCCAAGATAAACACCATTCAGGAACACAATATGAAGTAGATTTAAATCTGGTTGCTTCTACTCTTGGTGAAACAGATAAGCAACATTTACAAATCACCAGTGTACAGAAAACCTATGTCTTCAGACTGTTTCCATCTATACTAAGAAAACTTGAAAGATATATCACCGCCTTATGTCGAATCTAACTCCTATTCTACTGCTACTCTTAAGTTTTTTCTACTACTACTGGTTTCTGAAAAATATCCCTTTTTAAAAGGGGGAAAAATGCCATATATACAAAACGTGCCAAAAAGAAAGTCGGCCCCTATTTTTAGGGTTTACAAAATGTCATCCTCTAGAAAGATTCGTCCTTCGATCTTTTGAATCAAGTTACTTTTGCATTAAATGTGTATCCCCGCTATCCATGTTGGTGAAGGATCGCTCCAGGAATGGCCTCCAGATCTTTTGGAATAATCACATTAAATTTTGGCCTCTGTGTCCACCCTCAAACTTCCATCAAAGCTGCCTTGAATGCCCTGGAGTATAGCCATTAATACCGATCTACCCTTTTGCCAGTAGAAATCCCAAATGTCATTGCGACTTGAGGTTTCTTCCTTTCAGCTTTCTTGTGCTCAAGATCTTTCTACAATTTGACCATCTTTGAGAAGTAGCATCCGACCTCCCCTGTTAGATCCAAACACTATTACTTCACCGAGCTGACCCATGCCGTGCACATTTTGTTGATCTTCTTCATAGGGGTAGTCAATCAGTCAAACTGCCAATGGTTCGCCTTTAGTTCCCTCTGATTGGTTGAACGCATGCCACTTAGGATTTCCAAGGGGTCAAAAGATTCTTCAGACAAAATCGCATGTCGGTGAGACACTAGTCGTGTCTCTCCGATGTGAATATACTCTACAACAACATCGACATAGCATACAACTGTCTGTGAGACCTCATATCGAATGCAAAAGTTATATCGATATCACAAAAAACCATCGGCAAGACAATCATTATCGGCTAGAGGTCATAACGATGATGCCTCCTTTCAGTGAGCTCATTTCATTTTGAGGAGACTCCATCCGGTCGACAAGACATTATATCGATATCATTCCATGTCGGCGATACTCTCCTCGGTCGGCAAGATGTTACAGTGAAGCCCCCACCTTTTGGCGAGACTCCAGAGAGTCGGGAAGACTTCTCCCTGAGCAACCCTTCTTTCGTCGAGACCTCTAGCAGTCGGCGAGATTTCTCCCCAAACTCAAAACATTATACTGAAGGCATCATTCTTTGGTGAGACTCCACTTGGTCATTGGGACTTCATAGCGATGACACCTCCTATTGGCGAGACTCCTGCGAGTCGGCCAGACATTACGGTGGGCAACAGGAGTTATAGCGATATCCCCCTTTCATCATCGCGACAATCGCATTCGGCAAGAGGTCATAGCGGGCGCTAAGAGTCATACCAATATCCCCTTTCCATTGGAAATTCCATCACTATCAGCAAGACTCCTCTCAGTTGGAAAGACTTCTTGTCGAATGCAAACTCCTCGGCCAGAAGTCCTATTGCAGCCACATATCTATCGGCAAGACCTTATTCTCTCTGCAGGACCTAATATCGAGCCCTTCATCCTTCGGCGAGACTCTGCCCGGTCGGGAAGACTTTACCCCTTTGGCCAAACATCATGCCAAACTCAAACCTTTCAGCGAGACTCCCTCGTGTCGGTAGGACATCTCCTCGAAACCATAACCTTTCGCTGAGACTCCCATTTGTCGGCAAGACCTCATAGCGAACACAAACCACTCTCCCCGACGCCGGCTCATTTCGGCGAGACTTCTTTTGGTCGGCTAGATATATAAAAACCCATGGTGATTAAGATGTCTGGCTGACTGGTATATTTCAAATGAACAGAACCAAATTGCCAATCAGCAAGGCAATAAGAGGGTTTCAATGACTTTCTTCTTCAGGAGTTTTATATCAAATGTGACTGAGGTATGCTTTCCAGCTGAGTTCCTTGAGAAATATCATCAGGTGCATGATTTAATCCTGCAACACAAATGCCTCCATTAGTCCTCAAAACATATAAAATACACTATTGTTCATCATGCCTTCAATTTTAACAAAAAGAAACCCAACTCTGGCTGAGGCAGAACCAAAATTTGACAGGACAAAAGACAAAATCAGGAGGAAAATAAAAGAACTCCAAAGACCAAACTAGACAACCAAAAGCGAAGAAAACAAAAAGAAAAGGGGGACCCGTTTTGTTCCAAAATAAAATGGGGTGGTTATGCAAGGCATAAGAAGTTTTCCGGTGGATTGTCTTTTATTGGAATGATAGACTTTTGGTTAGTTTCATTGCTGTGGAATGTTTATCTGTGAATACAAATTTTATGGTGATTGATGCATAAGGATTTCTTAGTATAATTTAGGTGATTTGGTAGTTTAAGATTTTATTGTTTAAGTCGTGTGGATGCCTTTATAAGTTATTTATGTTGAATTGTTAGCTTCTATTAGCTTATAAGTTATGGATGTTGAACTGTTAGCTTCTGTTCAAGGAATGGATTAATATTTCTTTTAGTTATTTATCAAAGATTGTGTGAATGGAAATGCAATAGGAATTTATAAGTAGTGTGATACGTGTTCTTTAAAAATGATGCAAAATCACATATCAAATTCAATACCATGAAATACAATATAAAATATAAAATATCACAATTTCATGGAATACAATATAAAATATCATCAACTACAATTTGGAATATGATTCATGAAGTGAAATATAAAATAAAATATCATGAAGTGAAATGATTCACAATTTCAATTTTCATTGAATTTACAATATAAAATATCATCAACTATAGTTTGGAACAATGGAAACTGATTCATGATTCATGAAGTGCAGTATAAATACCTAAAAGCTGCTAATTCTCTTCCATTTCCCAAATGGAGTCAGGGTCCTCAAACTGACGTTCATCTTGAGATAAAGTAAAAGAGTCATCTTGATTCCGAGTCTGCTCTTCATTTTCTTTGGCCTGTGTCTCAAATTCAACATTCATTGTGTGATTTTTGTCAATGTCATCTGTCCCAGTTCCACTGCCACTGCCAGTGCCACCAATACCAACCTTTGGAATTGGAGTGTTGCACAACCCGGTCCCTCTTCTTTCACATGTGGACCTCCAGATTGTGAGTGCCCTTTCAAAAGGAAAATTAAAGACATTATACCCAGTTCCTTTCATCCTCAAGCAATTTTCCAAATTCTTGTCTAGTTTGTTTCGTAGCTTTGATTTCAAAAACCCCAATGTACTAAAAACTCTCTCATCCTCCACCGATCCCAATATCATTTTTTGATATAAATCAACAAGTTTGAAATATTTTGATATTGAATCACACAATATTTCACTTTGACCTAAATTTTTCCAAACCTTTTTTATTGATCCCGGTTCAAAGGCCTTGTCTGTGCCCATGGATTTATATTGGTCCCTCATAGCTGTTGCAAAACTCTTAGATTGTTTTCTAAGCTTAGCTTCATTTAAAATTCCTTCTATTTTCTTCTCATTGTATGTTACAGTTTTAGAAAATTGTTCGATCAAGATTTTTACTTGATCATGAAAATATTTTGGGTCGTTATCTCAGTTTTCCCAAAATTGAGGATACACAATACCCATGGCTTCAAGTATTTCATGTCGAGGGAATCTTTGACGAATCTCTGAGGAAAGATATTTTGCAATTTCCTTCAAATTATCACTAACAGATTTAACAATGTTGTTAAAATCTTCCTCGTTAACAACTACTTCTCTGCTAAAGTGCCTGACTATCTTACAATGGTACATTGGTATGTCATATCCACGTACACAAATACATAAGTTCCCGCTTGCATTAAATTGTAAATAATTATTAGGATTATTCAAATTAGTAATTTTCTACCACATGAAATAATTTGGGTCTTCTTGTGTTAGATCTAGATATAGATAATCGAGGGCCAAGCATGTATGTTTACGTAGATTGGCATATTCATTAATATACATAGTTCTATCTTGGGATTTCTTCACAAGACTTTTCATCACATCCAACATGGGGAGAAGACTAGCTAAAGTCAAGAGTGTCTCTATATTGCTTAACCTATGTAAGAGGTCATGAGCTTTGTCTACTATACATCACTCCAATCAAGGATTGATATTCTGAAAGAACTCGTTGCACTGGTCCATGTAGGGAGATCCATTTGGTATCAACATCCTTGAGAAGCTTGTTTCCTGGTGTTATTCCCTTAGCAAAATTTTGAAATTTTGCGAAACATTTGGGACTTCGACAAAAGTATGCATGGATCTCGCAGACTAGATTTTCAACTTTTGATACTGTAGGAAACTTGCTTACAATTTTGAATGCTAAATTCATTATGTGGGCCATGCAGTGAATGCCAATCATGTATGGTGCACAAGTAGTTTGTAACTTTGTGCAAACACCGGTCCTTTGACCTTGCATCACTGCAGCTCCATCAGGTCCTACACACACCAAATTTTTGGCAATTGTCAACTCATCCATACTTGCAATTTAATTCAAAGATTTCCTGACTAGTTCAAATAGATTTTACGATGTTGAACTATCCTTCATTTTATGAACACAGAGAAGATGAGCTTGGTGAACATGTCATTCTACAGTATACAAATGCATACAAACCAAAGAAGTATTGTCTACCACAGTAACTTCATCTAAAGATAATGCAATGAAATTTGAATCTTTTACTTTATCCTTTAAATCTTCCTTTTCCACTACAACAAGACAATTTTCCCATTCCCATCCAGCATTTATTGACCAATGTGAGTAGGGATAGTGAGGAACATTAAAATAAGATAATAAACCTGAATATTCTGGGTAGTCTGTCATAGGATACCCTCTGGAAAAAATATGAAAAATAACAATCATTTGAATAGGTTTTGACATATTTTCTACTTCCATTGCTTTTCCAAATTGAGCCTCAAGTGTACCTTTACATGCAGCAAGCTTCGACATTCTTTGGTCATGCTCTTCATAATCTGCGACATACCTAACATGAAGACATTCTTCCTTTGATTTCCATCATACGATTGATTGTTCCTTTCCGTCTATGATTTTTTTTCATAAACTTTACAGATATGCTTTTTTATAGTGTCAATATTTAGCTGCATCGTCTTGTCTCTTCCACATTTCCAACTACAAATCATACATTGGGCCAATGTTGCACTTTTAGTATCATTTGCTTTCCCCTCTGGTACAATGAATGGGTACTTTAATAGCCAACCAAGTTGAAAATTCCTTGTCATTTCCCACTCTCGCCCTATTTTTTAATTTGATTTTTCTTTTCTTGCTACCAACATCATCCTCATCCAAGTCAATTATCTCATTCTGGCTAACCAGGGTATCCCTTGGAACATCTTTTGCAGTATTTCCATCCCCATTTGATACATTTTGATTTAACTCAATGCCAATCTCAACTTGACCTTCTGGTGGCGGTGAGGTATTGTGAATGCTTTCTTCATTAATATTTGGTGGAAGAGCTGATGATGTAGCTCCATCTTGGCCTAATGGATCAGAAGCTTTGGAAATTACAAAGTAAGACTGTATGGTACATCTAAGTTTTGGGCATTTTGATGGCCTCCCAGTCTCTTCACCACCCTGAGGAGTGGCAGGAGCCTTACCCTTGTTGCTTGAGTTGCTTGACATATTGATCTCTCACTTTGAATAAAAATTGGAAAAAAAATGTTTTCTTGTTTAAGGACAGAGAATATAGATTCCATTCCCTACTCAATATCATCTTTAAGAATGAAGCAAGAATGGAGAAGAGATAAAGAAAACTTATTATTATAACTAATAACACTATGAAGAAATGATCACTCACCTTTAAGTCTACATTTTCGGCTTTCGCTGACTTTTGAATTGAGTAGAACCTCAAAACTGAACAAAATGTGTAAGAATAAATGACACTTTCGATTATATTTATATCAATCCGCGATTCCATATTTGGAAAATTTCGTAGGATTTTTAAATGGTATATTAAAAATTTGGTGAATCCCGCATGCTTATACAACGATACGTTGTAATTTTCAAGGCGAAATGTGTCCTTGAATGTAATTATTTTTTAATGTTATTGGCGAAATAGGTCCTCATAAGCAACTATTTATAAATTTTAATTAGCGAAATGGGTCATCACAAGCAACTATTTGTAAATTTTAATTGGCAAAATGGGTCCTGATACAATGTTGTTTTAATAGTATTGGCAAATATGTAGGTGTTTTATTACATGCTTCCGGGATTCCAAGCGAAAATATTAGTCGGTCCATTTGAAACAAGTAGTTTGTTATGGTGAATTTGTTGCTTAAATATGCCTCATAAAAAAAAATCATTGGCGAATGTACATGCATTGGACCTATAGTTCATAAAATTTGGGTGATTTGGACACCCTGTTGGTTTGTGCAAATTCGCCAATTTCGACTTGGCTGATTTCTAGAATTCGCCAATTGGCGAAGATTCGCCACTAAAGTTTTCCCTGGCAGTCATCATTCGACAATTGTTTACAACTTCTTCGTGATTTCGTGATGTTCTTCATGTTCCTAGTCTTTTTGGGACATTATTTTGGAGGTTGTTTATTCCTTCACATTGTTTTAGAGGCTTTTCAATCCACACTATTTTGGAGGCTTCTTTAATCCTTCATTTGCCTTTCTCACTTTTAGAGGGGATTTTTCTCCCACAAGGATTTTCTCCTTTTCTTCGATTTTGAGAGATCTTTTGTTTGTACATGGGTACCTCACCAGGCCTTGTTTTCTGGGATCCATCATGCATTCTCTTTTTAAGGTTTTTAGCTACTCCCTAAGTTCATCTTAAGGGGGTGGGTTAGAGTAATCATACATTAGTTAATAATTAATTAATTATTAGTCTAATTTATTCTCATGCACTTAAGCTAAACTTAGGAGTGCTTTTATACTTTTATTAGTTGAGCAATTATTAGATCATTATGTCTCATTGCATGAGATGTTGATACTTGTCATGATCTAATCCCTTCTCATTTAGGGTTTTACTCTTATAAGCACTCAACCCTCTTTGTATTATTTCTCTTCACTTCTCTCCTCTTCTCCTCTTGAGATTCTAAAGTTTCATTATTGTAGCTTTTTCTTGTTGAGGAATATTACATATTATTATTTACAACTCTCTTGTGTGGAAGGTATCTTTGTTGATCCCATGGCTCATGTTTTTCTCAATTCTAACAAACTAGCTCAACCTAAAAAATATATAAAATACACAATATTCATTAATATGGGCAAATGAACTATGTATGAATAATAAAAGCAATGCTTATCTATATTTTTTGAATGAGTTCTATACAAACAAAAAAAGTAAGGTTTATCTATATGGCTAAATAGGTACTATATGAACAACAAAAGTAAGGTTTATCTATATGGCTAAATAGGTTCTATATGGCTAAATAGGTTCTATATGAACAACAAAAGTAAGATATCTATATGGTTGAATGAAAATTATATGAACAATAAAATCAAGGTTTATCTATATGGGCAAGTGGGTTTAGTCCAAAATTTTGGTTTCCCCATAGTTTTGATTAAGTTTTAATATAGTAAGCTTCACTGTCTCAACAATCTGATTCTAAAAAAAACCAATATTTACATTTATGAATCTGGTTACTTCATATAGCCATAAATTTTTTATGGTTAATTCACTACTATGTATTCACCAATGCTAGTGTTAGGGCTCATCTATGACTGACTATGCATACAATGTATGTATGCTTATGTGTATATGCATATGCATACATAAAATTCTATAAAATAATTCAAGCACAAATACATATGATAATGAATTCTAGCAGAAATGTAAGAGTCAAAAGTGCTCTTAAGAAGATTCATATCTATGAAGATAACACTGCTTTGTGCCTAGGGTACTTTATACTCATTTTCAAGCATGGAGTACACTACATAGTAAATTCATACAAATTTATTAAACCATAAAAATATGAAAGAAAGTATCCATGTAACTTTTTGTTAATTCCTTTGCCCTAATTTCCTTTTCTTCTATTTTCTCTCTTTGCTTCTCTTTCTTTTCTTGCAAAAACCCCCATCAATCCAAGTAAAAAGTGTGTTCCACTTCCACTTGAATTTCCTCATGAATACAAATTCACATTATGTTTCCTCCTTTTTCTTTTACTATTCCACCTTGATGCATCCCATTGAAACCACCTCATTCTCCACTTGATTGGAGTTATTTCCCACTCCTACTCTAGTTTTTCTTCTTTCCTCACTACCAAATGAGTAGCCAGTGGAGTTCCAATGAGCTTAGAGGCTCGTCTATTTAGTTTTCAAGTCCTTTATTTATTTTTAATTAAAAATATTTTCTAACAATTAAAACTTAATTTTTTAATCAATCTTTGTTCATAAAAAAACAATCTCTCTCCTAGAGAACATATTTCTCTCTTTCTCACACTACCATATTAGTAACCAAGGAATATGGTAAACATTAAAATACCATCCAAGAGAATACAATCGAGAAATAATCATACTAACTTCGTAACCAAAAAGTAATCAAACACAAGATGATTTTTTGACAGTTAAAACCATTAATACCAACATAGTTACCTTCATATGAATCGATATAGATGAACACTCTTACAATGGATTGGCACCTCTAAATACATATGAAACCTCATTGTGTGTGTGTGAACGTACATTTTCTTGAAAGACATGATATGTTTGTTGGCCACATTGATTTGTAGCCCTCTCCTTGATGATACTCTCCCTCCTTGAATGGGAGGGGGACTAATTTGTGTTAGATCCACCTCATTTTTCATAGATTAGTTAGTCTGTTAGTCACATTTATATCAAAATTACCATAACCAAATTAGTTAATCAATATATCAAAATTAATGTCGAGGTAGAATCATATCAATTTATCACATTATTGAAACTAGTATCTATATTTCACATATAATTGAATATATACCTTGAAATAATCATAACATGGAAACTATATTATATTCCAAGAATCCTTAAGAAAATCACAATTTCAATTGCATAATCTAATTATCCAAAATAAGCAATATAAATGTAACATGATTTAATTGTTAAAAAAATAGGGTGTGACATAGTCACTCAATATGAATTGGAGCTCATGTAAAACCCTAATCTGTCTACTTACGATTGGTTGCTGGAATTGCTAAAGATCATTGGAAAAGTTATTGCAAAACTCAAAATTTGCTATTATTATTTTAAACATGTTTTTCATATGGTTATCAGATTTCACCAAAAAAAGATGTAGAGAGGTTGGAAATTTGTGAGACCTGCAACAATGGTATATGATGCCTTATTACTATACAAATCTATATAGTCATGAATTTTTCACATAATTTTAAAACTAAATTTCTTTTTCCAAAATTTTCTAGACTTTGATTTTAGTGTTTGAATATGTGATCTTAGGGTTTTTGGACATTCTAGATGCAATGACAAGGTCCATTTTTCTCCATTTTTTTTTGTAATACCTTAAAAAATTCTCAAAATTTGAAAGAGTTTGTTGATTTTGAGCTAAGTTGCTATTATGTTGGAGTAATGGATAAACCACAAACAAAATAATCTATCAACAAAACTAAAGAAATCTTCCACAAATGAGAGCTGCAACGAAAATATATTGCTTCAGAAAAAATAATTATTGTAATAATGTGATAAAAAGAAATAAACTTGTACTATATTAACAAAGGTAAAAACCCTAATGCATATAGATTATGCCAAGTATTTAAATCCTATGGAATGAGACAACAAAATTAAAAAAAATCTAAGATTAAGACTAAGGCGCAAATGGGTCCTAAAGTCTAACCAATTAGATTAAGTACCATGTTCACACCAACATAAACTATGGCCAATGATGGTTGAGACCTTATGGATAGTGGCAAGAATTTGTGGATGGCAAGTAGAAGGATTAGGCCCCCTTCCCACTTCTACAATTGTCCTTGTAACTTAAAGTTTATCTAATAATTTGATGACTATTTCTTTTTTGGGGTCATAGATTATTTCATGTGTGAATTTTTCTTTTTTTAAGTCCATCTCTATTATTTTTGTTGGTTTCAACTTTACCATTTTAATTTTAGAGTTATTGTACACCACCCACTATAAAAGAAAAAATCTACTTGAACAAATGTATTTGAATATACCATCTTTTCATTAAAAAATCAACTAATTCTGATTAATACACATCAGTACCTTCAATACCAAATTATAATTAATTAGTATATAAAAACAAACTATATTTACGTGGAAGGCGTATCATATTTGGAAATGGCCAACCCGATTTTCACTATCAACGGTTAACAGGTAACTGCAATACAGTTAAATTAATCTGCTCCATTGAATGCTTTTAGTCTTTTTTTAATCTTTCTTTTTTTGATTTTTGAGCACTATGAGTGGTAGGTAGTTAGGTATATTTGATAGTTAGGTGTATTTACATCGATGATAAATATTTATCCACAGATACATTTTTGTGATTGATTTTTTTATATAGTTTTAAAATCATATATAATGTTTATTAATTATTATTTATGGGTGTATTAAATTGTATAATTACATTTATTACTTTTTTCTTTTATGTATATTATATTAATTTATTTATATGTTATTTGTTATAATTATATTTATATTTATATTATATATTATTTTTTATATCTGTATTTATATATTACATTATATTATATATTTTATAAATAATATTATATTGAAAAATATTAGCAAATAGATTTAATATGTTAATATATATTTTTATTTTTACATTAATATGTTCTATTTTAATTAGTATTGAAAGACAAAAAATAAAATCAACAAATAATTTGCATTATGTTATTATGTTTACTTTTACAGTTATCATGGGGTGAATTTTTTTTGTTATTTTTTCATGAAATTTTAAGTAATAATTGCATATTTATGTGTACTTTAAAATATAATATTTTCTAATTTAAATATCTAAAATTATGATTACGTTTATTATTAGATATTTTACATTATATATACTATAATTACATTTTTAATTATATATACATTATATTATTTATTTATTTTGAGGGGTCCCCATCATGTGGGCAACTGCAAATAATTTGCAATATGTTATTATGTTTATTTTTATAATTATCATGAGGTGAATTTTTTTTTTTGTTATTTTTTCATGAAATTTTAAGTAATAATTACATATTTATGTATACTTTAAAATATAATATTTTCTAATTTAAATATTTAAAATTATAATTACGTTTATTATTACATGTTTTCTTTTATATTATATAAATCTAATATAATATTTAATTAATTATAATTATTTTATTTTCTTTTATATTATATAAATCTAATATAATATTTAATTAATATAATTTTTTGTCATACCTTGGATATCTCGGCCTAGTCCCTTGCAGGTGAGAACCCCACCCACAATAAGTCACACCTCTTAAATCCAAGAGTGGAGTCAAACCCGAGACCAATGGGAAACAAACCCAACTCAAATATATACATTATATTATTATTATATTCTATAATATACTTATACAATTATTAGAGGTAATAAACCATATCTCATAGTTTAATTGATCTTTGAATAGAATAGGAGAAAAAAACTATATGTATGTTAATATGTTAGAGAATATGGATGAATATAATAGTTAATACATAAAATAAAATAAAAATATTATTATTATTATTATATAAATCTAATATAATATTTAATTAATTATAATAATATATTAACAATATCATTTTTAAAACAACCTACCAATTGACCTCGTGTGCTACACAAATGTATGAAAAAAAAAGAGCCAAATTTTTCCCAATTTATCTTCCACACCTCTTCGGCGTAGCCGTGCAATTGCTAATTTTAGTAAGTATTAAAGATAATGGAGACCACATTATCATTATTGATACAACTATTGGACCTGGACCACCAGGCCTTCTCTCCTACAGAAAACATTTGGGGAAGAGCAAACAAAGATGCCTACAACATCGTACGGATCCATATATAAATTTGTCTTAGTAAGAGCATCAAAAGTTGTGATTTATGAAAAAAATAAGAGGCATCTCTTAGAGGTAAAGATGCTAATGATAGGCAGTGTAAATATTTTCGTACATGTTTTACATAGGTTGCACAGGTACCCTACTTTTCACCCTAATCCAGCCTTTCTTACTGTGTATGATATGCGCCGCTCAAACAATATTGGCCATGACGTTAACAATAAGAAATTGTATTTCTCCTTGGATAGCGACCTACGGCCTGGCTACGCAGCCTACAAAACAGAATGCCCATGCCATGGTTTGCCATGTCATTCCCACCTGCATCCCATAGGGACGGCTCCGTGCAATCCTGCAGCTGTCAGACTTTGTCATAGCCGTACTGTCGCTATCTGCGGCAACTTTGTTAAGGGGTTTTATTTAAAAAATAAAATATGTTAAACTGCATATGATTTTTTTAACGAATATTTAACACTTAAAAGTAAAATATTTTTTTAACTGCATCAGACTTTTTTTTTAGGCATATGTTTTATTAACATATTTTATATTTTATAGATATTGAATATGAATATTTTAAGTTAAATATAATATAATATATGAATATCTATATATAATATATATTAATGTATAATATATATATATATAATATATATATTATATTATTATAATTTTATAATAAATTATTAATATATATTAATGTTAATATGTATTATATATATAATATTATTATATTATATATTTTATAATACATTATTAATATATATTAATGTTAACATATATTATTAAATATTATTATGATATTTTATATTATATTATATTATATTATGATACATTACTAAATATTATTATGTTATCTTATATTTAAAAATAAATTTTTAGTTTATTTATTTTTTTACTTATCTAATACAATTATTTTTTCTTTTCAAATAATAAAAAATTTAGCATAATTTTGAAATATCTATATATAATATATATTAATGTTAATAATATTTAGTAATGTATCATAATATAATATAATATAAGATATCATAATAATATTTAATAATGTATTATAAAATTACATAATATAATAATATTATATATATATATTAACATTAATATATATTATATATAAATATTTTAAAATTATGTTAAATTTTTTATTATTTAAAAAGAAAAAATAATTGTATTAGATAAGTAAAAAATTAAATCAAGTTAAAATTTATTTTTAAATATAAGATAGCATAATAATATTTAATAACGTATCATAATATAATATAAGATAAGATATCATAATAATATTTAATAATATATTATAAAATTACATAATATAATAATATAATATATGAATATATATAATATAAATTTATATAATATATATTAACATTAATATATATTATATATAGATATTTCAAAATTATGTTAATTTTTTTATTATTTGAAAAGAAAAAATAATCGTATTAGATAAGTAAAAAATTAAATCAACTAAAAATTTATTTTTAAATATAAGATAACATAAAAATATTTAGTAATGCATCATAATATAATATAATATAAGATATCATAATATATATATTATATATAGATGTTCATATATTATATTATATTTAACTTAAAATATTCATATTCAATATCTATAAAATATAAAATATGTTAATAAAACATATGCCTAAAAAAATAAAGTCTGATGCAGTTAAAAAATATTTTACTTTTACCTAAGTGTTAAATATTAGTTAAAAAAATCATATGCAGCTTAACATATTTTATTTTTTAAATAAAACCCCTGACAAAGTTGCAGCAGGTAGCGACAGTACGGTTCTGACAAAGTCTGACGCTGCAGGATTGCACGGAGCCGTCCCCATGGGATGCAGGTGGGAATGACATAGCAGCCCATGGCATGGGCTTCTATTTTGTAGGCTGCGCAGCCGGCTCCAGAATGTGGCTGCCATCTGCGTTGATAAACTCAATATATTCCACGTGAATTTTGGAAAGCCCGCTGCGTCTACAGATACACTTTAACAGTTCGTCGATCTTCGGTGCGCCGGCAGAGCCATGTGCAGTGCATAGTTTGAGCGGATATTATGAGAGCCTCTGCCGTCATATGAAGGTCAGTCTTATCGGATCCATTCCAACTAGGAACTAGATTTAAAACAAGAAAGAGTTTTGAGAATGGCTCCTTCCGATCTGTATGAACCCTCTGCACCCCCAAAGCTCGGATTTCAAATGCAAGCAGCCCTTATGAATGTACGATGGACGTACTCTATTTTCTGGCGGATATCTCAAGAAGGGTCAGAGATTTTTTTATTTTTTTTTTTAATGATGTTTTTCTTGAAATTTCCTATAACGTTGTGCCCAATGATGTGTTTTATGGAGGATGGCTTTGAATCACAATGCTTGGTCTGTAGGTTGCTGGTTTGGAGTAATGGAGTTTACAATGGGGATGTACATGCAAGAAAAGTGGATCTTACGAGGTCACGTGAAGAGGTTTGTGGTGAGAGAAGTGTGCAATTGAGAGAACTGTTCAAGTCCTTGTCTGGTAGAGAAAGAAACAGTGAACATGCTTGCACTTCAATACTGGCTCCAGAGAATCTTACAGATGCCGAGTGGTTCTACTTGCTCAGCATGTCTTATGAGTTCAAGCCTTCCATGGGGTAATTGGCTTTTGGTAAATCTATTTCATTGTGTTTAGGCACACCCAGTTGATATTCAAACTCATTCATTTTTTTTTAAAGATATGAAATTTTTACAGTCCATGATAATAGTTTTGAATGTTTTTAGATTTGACTGCGTCCACATTTTGATCACACTCTATGATTCATGAAGAAAAGTTCATACAGTCAAATACAAAAACATTCAAACTATATTATATTTTTTATAAATATATTTTTAATCCACAGATTTGACCTGGTTAAATCCATGACAAGTAAAAAACCTAACCAGTGAAGGGCTAAAATCCACCCAGAAATGTCTTAAGGATTTTTCTGCACACTGAAATTGCTAGAGATGAATTTTATGCATTTATACTTGCTGCATTGTTTCAATTTTCAGCTTTCTTTTCCCTTTTTGTTAGAAATTGAGAATAGGTACACTCCCTTGAAAAATTCTGGAAGATCCATTGTGAAAGAGAATGGTACACCGGCCAGGTGTGGGCCCATTTTTCGGTTCCTAGTTTGTTGTCCAGTTTCTTTCAAATGTCAGGAAAAGGCAGTGCTAGTTTTTGGCTTAGGACCTAAACTCGAAATGTCAGAAATTATTATCTGCTAAAGCATGAAAATGAAAATCAGATCAATGGTAGTGCAGCTCACCTGTCAAAGAATTTCAAGAAATTCCTACCATTGGAGCAAAGGGATTTCATCGAGCCCCCGAAAAATGAAGCTTAAAGAGGATTTTACTTCTAAATTAATAAGAAATTTACTGAAGATATTTTTTACAGTATCCAATTATGATATAGTGACTGCTTAAACTGTTTCTTTACTCTCACATACCGGGATACTCACACATAATATTTTAATGAAATCTCATGTTTTTAATTTGTACCAAATCTTTAATTTAGGTTCATTGCATTTGGTAGCATAAGAGTTGTTATGTACCTACATTGATAGAGCTGTACCTGTGGGAGTAGGTGACTTCGAGGTTCAATTATTGGGATCTTGTAAAGTAAGATTTGAATTGGTTGACCTACAATCACCAGCTCTTAAGAAGATAGCTGTACCAATCTTTTTAACATCTCATTTATTTCTAAAAGTTATCTAAAATGACAGTTTTAATGATGTATAAAGTGATAAATAATTTGAAAAAGACAACTCTATTCAAAGATATTAGATTTCTACAGTCATGTTATTGTGTAATGGTGTTTTTAGATTTGACTGTGTCAGAATTTTTCATCAATGTTTTGGATCATATTCTATGATCCATCATCAGGAAAGAAATAGCAAGAGGAGAAAAAATGATTCAACTAGTCTAGTTTTTCTCATCAATGGATGATCCATCATCATGAACAGATAGCAAGAGAGTAGAAAAATGATGTTCTACTCTCTTGCTACCTGTTTCTGTTGATAGATCATGGAGAATGATCCGAAATATTGATGAAAAAACTTAACACAGAAACTCTATACTCAAACACCTCATAATCCTTCAATTTTAATAAAAAAACCGATATTAATGAAAAATAAATATTAATTTCAATACCAATTTACAAGGACTTTGCCAAGCCCAAATCTGTAGTGTTTAGTTGTGGTGAAAATGTTTCAATGTAACGAGTGAATCTGAAATTAATGGAACGTGTTACCCATGCTGTCTGTAGATTACCCGGTTTAGCACTAGAAACAAGGAGTCCAGTGTGGTTGAATAATCCTAGTGAAGCAGATAGCAAAATGTTTAAGCGAAATCTTCTTGCCAAGGTATGTTCAAAACTATTTCAAAATCAAAGCCCAGAATTCTTAACATTTCGAAATTATTCATCGTTCAATTTTTAGGATTCTAAACTTCTGAGCTGATACCCATCTGCTGTTGTTAACGCCCGGCAAAAATCTGGACCGAAACTGATATCTTCAGAGCTCTGGAATCAAGGTACATGAGATTTGACATAAAGTGTTTTTACTTACTAATTAAAACAATGAAAAGATGAGATAGTTTCACGAGCTAAGAATTTCTTTTGCAGACTGTCGTTTGCTTTCCCTTCGCAGGCGGCGTACTAGAATTTGGCGTCACACAACAGGTATTATTATTTTATCTAAGAAGCTTCTGAAATTAACTGGGTAATACAATCCTCTAATTTTCATTTTTTATTCTGAAGAATTTGTTCATTGTTAACAGGTGCAAGAAGATCCAGATCTTGTAGAACACATTTCAAGCTTTTTTTTCGACCTTTTATAAGGATTGGAAGGTTACATAGTCATAAATCCAATCGCCCATCACTGAGAACACTACTATAATATTTTCTACTGCAGATGTTCATAATGTTTGATATGGAATTTCACAGAAATTAATATGCAACTATTATATTATTATTGATCTATTTTTAGGATAATATAAAATTTGATTGCAATCTTGATGGTTATAGAGCTAATTTAGTTACAGTAGGGGATTTCAATTCCCAACAATAAGGCTCGTTTCTCCAAAGAGCAGAAAACCCCTGGTATAATGATAGGTTTTGAAACAAATCCTTGAAATTCTGTGACAATGTACCATTTTATTGTTTAATGTCTGCTTCTGTCTTTGTATTTGGGAGGCAGGTTTGGTTTTTAGTGGCAATTTTTGTTTTACGTCGAACCTTTTGTTCACCTGAAATTCAGAGTAGTACACAAGTAGCATAGAATCCTAAAATGTTTGATTTAGTTGGTGACCGATGGCGACTTTTATTTTGATTTCTTATTATTATTATATGATATGTTTGCAGGACGTGTACATTTCATTTTTTTTAAGAGGTGCCTACTTACTATTTTCAATACAATTGTCATATTAATTGTTTTTAAATTAATATTTCTTATGTTTTATATATATTTTAAATTTAAACATTTAGTTGCCTTTTATAAGATGGATGATTTTGTTAAAAAATCTTAATGTTTAATTTTTGAACTTTCAGTTTTGTTTTACTTCTTGCCATTTCACTATCTTGGATGCTAATGTGCCTGCAATACTATCACTAAACTAAGATTATGTGTGGTTACTTCCATAATATTTGAAAGTTGAATTTCTCTATTGTAACTTCCTCTTTTTAATTTATTTCATATGTCTATCCCTTCGTATGTCCAAATGACCTTAATAAGTCGTAACTTGCTTGGTAAATAAAGGCATAATTGGATGAATGCACAAGTACAAAAAGCAACATAATAATACACAATTATAATTATAAAAAAAGTTTTAATAGACATTTGGAAGCACATTAAAAGCCATTACTATACTTTTTTATATAGTTGTGCTCACTTTTCACATAACATTTACATTTTACACATTTCTCAAGGCATATCTTCTCCGACCTTTTTAAATCTTTGTGGGGTTTTATTGTCATCAAATAAGTTTTATTGTTCAACCTCCTTAGGGAAAACTCCTAAAGGTGCTTGTGACACCACCTTGTTTAGATATTGATTTTTCATTATAGAACTGTAAGTTGTAGGAATGTAGAGGACTTCATACACCCATATAGAATTCCAACACAACAAATAGACAAGATCATAAATGTACAAATGCCAACACACTAGGTTAGATGAGAATGTGTGCAAATTTATCCTCCTAATATAGGGACTATACACATAGAAGGAATAAGAAAAAAATGTCTATATTCCTCCTAAACCAACACAATATAATTGGAAAATAGAAATGCATCAAATGTCAAATAGACTATGTCATTCTATTCCTTATTTCTTCTTTGTTCTTCATTTTCTTCAAGTAGAATAATCTAATTTATTTGATTTAGAGTTTAAATAAATTTTAATATTTCATCATGTTTTAGTTTAGATTCTATGTTAAAGAGTAACTAAAGATAAAAGGAGGAACCAAAAATAATCACAAATCTATCCTCCCCCATTAATTTTTAGTTTATATTTTGGTGAACTTGACACTTCCACACACTACACCTTCTTTTACTTCTTATTTCTTTTCAAGCTATACAAATACAATGCATGGCTTGAATTCATCAATCATCTCATTAGTTACAAATACAATGCATGGCTTGAATTCATTAATCGTCTCATGCACTAATGAGCAAAGTACTTCATATGGACGAGCATTAATGTGGAAAATAGTAGGGGCCCACCCTAGGGACCTTCTACTCAAATTGGAACTAGTCTTTTTGAACTTAACTAATCTACCTCAACTACCATAGAATTTTAGGGGCCCTCCTAATCCCTCCTGGATCCACCCCGACTAGACCCCTAGAAGATAAATGGCTAGAAGGGAAGCAAGTAACAAAGGGAATTTACTACTGAGGTGATGGGGAAGTGGGTCTTGATGACTTGCAATATGGAGATGAAATGGTGGGAGATAATAATGAGTGTGGGAGGGGTAGATAAAGGAAAAGAGAATGGAGGAAGCTTCTATTTGTTTGAACCAACATAGTAAAGTGGTATGTGTTTAGCCTTTTGGTTTATTTTGTCTAGTCATGTGATTTTTCTAGTGGCTTCTGTAATAAAAATTAAATTAATTTCTTCTATATGGCCTCATAATTTTTAATTGTTTTGGAATTCTATGTAATATATGGGTACGATTTTAAACCCAAATGTTTTAAACATCTATGTAAATAAGGGTTATGTTCTTAATCCCTAATGATTTTAGAATTCGATGAAAATATGGGTATGTTACTAAAACCCTAAGTTATTACTATCTAAATGTGTAAACAAAGGCTAGTTTGTATTAGTGTCGACCTTTCATCTCTGTGTATGTAGAGTAGCTTATTGGCTTAAGAGTTTGAAAATAGTGTGTACCTTTTTAGCCTAACCATGGTTTAAAATTTGTCTCTAGCCTTCAACATTTATTGACTATTGGCTTAGACTTACTAGAGCTTACAAATTTGAGATTAACTTTAGTTTTTGAGTAGGATGAACTCTTAGCCATATGGAACTATTTTCAATAGAGCTAAGTTTATTGAGTAAGCCAATTCAACTTTAAACCAACGAATTGTTCTATCCAATCCTCAATGAATATAAACTATGAACAAAGTTATATTTTAATATTAGCCTTATCGACTCTATTTTATGAATTTATATAAGTTTTGGATTAAGCCTTTTAGATCTATTTTCTATGAATAGAGATATGGAATGTTCTTAGTCTTATCGACTTTATTATTGTGAACAAAGATGTGCTATTTTCTTAGCCTTATTGGTCTTATACAGAGAATAGGTTTGAGTACCTACTTTATCTATTTGACTTGCTATGGAAGATTAGTCTCTTTGAAACATATTTGAAATATTTGTTCTCTCTGTACTATGATTTCATTATATTTAAAGGCCTCGACCTTATACAGGCTGAGAGCAGATATAATAATTTCTTCAATGATTTTTATGAATATTAGAAATGAAATGAGGTTCAGTCTTCTAGTTTACAATGTTCCATTTATTATTTTTATTGTTAGTAAGAGAGAAAAAATAAAAGAATAGATTTTAATCTCATATTTTATTTATGATTATATTGGTGCAAGAATTGTAGAACTCTTTTATAAGTGTGTGTGTGTGTACATGTGTGTTGAAATGTACTAGCATAAACCTATAGAGAAGGGGGATTCATCACCCCCAAGGCTCCAGGTCATGAGAGAGCCTAAGGGAATGAACTACCCTAAACTACCTCAGGTTCTTTGATGGGTGTTTCAAAAATTGGGTGAGTTGGCCTTAAAGGTTTCAAACTATAGACTAGACAAGTCATTATCTAAGGATGACATGGATGTACCAAACTCTAGCACGACACACTGGCGTCTTAGGGATGCATCGACATCTTAGGGACACATTGTCATCTTGTATGGATAGAGGTCTGGGAAACAAATAGAAAGTGCAAAGGGCCTACTAACGACCTGATTGACACAATTTTATAGTTTGACAGGGAAAACACAAGAAACAAAAAGTACAATAAGAAGAATACTAGAAACTAATCTAATGCATAAATAAAAAAGAAAGGTAAGAGAAAAGGTACCACTCCACCCATGCTTCAATTCTTCAACTCCAACTCCAAATGGATGATCCAACACCTACACACAAAAACAAGAAAATTTTTGGGCCAGATTACAAGGTATGCCTTAGTCAGACCCCTGCTTTGGTGTTCCCACCTCCACAAATAGCCAGATATGCAACGAGATAAAAAAATTGATAAAGAAGAGAAACAAAAATTACACTATCAAATAGAGTGCAAAGACAACTTGGATGCTACTCTATAACACAAAATGATGCAAACAAAATAACAAGAGCAATATCACCTTTCCTCTTGCTAGCACTCAAGGCCAAGAGGAAAAAATGACACCACATTGAGAGTGTTGGAAGACTAGAATCACTGAGAGGGGGGGTCAATTAGTGATTTATAAAAGTCACAAATTTTTTGAGTTTAGTGTTCGCTTTTAAACCAAGAAAACAAATGACAGTTTGTGAAGTAGAGTTGGCTTGTGTATCAACAAAGCATATGAATAAGACAATGGTATGAATAGAATTAAATGAACTATTTGTGCCTTCCCTTGAATCAAAGTTCATAACATTAACCAAACAAGTTCAGTATAAACATTTGCAGAAATGAAAAGACAATCATTCAACTTGACAAGGACAAACATCAAAATCTAGCCACATTATCATAACAAAGCAATGACATTATAAGAGCATGATTTTGACGAGTGGAAAACCCTCTTGGGGTAGAAAAACTAGTCCAAAATGATGCCTTACTAGCTTATATAAAACCATTGTTTACAATGCTTTACAAGAAGAATTTAGAGCACCCACTCTAGGAGCTCACCAACCCCTTACAAATTTAGGAACACCCATTCCAAGGAGCACCAACCCCTTAAAAATCTAGAGCACCAACTCTAGGAGCACCAACTTCATTACAATGCAACACAATTACAATATTCTATCAGAACCCTAGAAGTGCAAATTTTGCAACCCTAGAATTTCAATAAAAGACTATGAATATCCTCTTTAAGCACATTGAAGAACGTTGTATGAGAATGACAACATCTTCCTGAAATACAATAATATGAGAATCATAATAAATATTTTCAATGCAATACAACTTTTACACAATGTGTTTGAAGCTTCACATTCCTCTCTCAAGAACCCATCTTTTAAAGATATTCAATACTAGTACCAACTATTGTACACAAACCTATTAAAGAAAAGTCTTATAGTCTCATCTTCTTCTTTCAGTCATCACAAATAAAACTTGGAATCATCTTTTTAAAGCCACTGTGAATGAGAAGTTTCAACAACTGTAAACCATCTTGGGTTAGGGTTACCCAAGCTTTCAACTAACATTATTCAATTTGATCAAGAAATATAATCTGCTGGAAACCACAGGAGGGTTTGCATAATACCTAATGACTGAAAACCATCATTAACCACATAACCCATAACTTTCAAACAGTTTCATTCTTTTTTTTTCAAAAAAACAAATAATATATGACTCCATTAACCAATTGTTTTAGCACGAAAATCTCAGGGAAAAAATGAAAGTATGAGAAGGTTTTGCTTTTACCTATTCATGGTGGGGGAAAATGAAACAAATACCATAAAACATTGTTGCAGACCATCGTAACTAACCATCTGAAAGGTAGACCAAATTCTACAGTCACAACTCATAAGTTAGCTCATAGCTAGCATACCAAAATCAAAGCCAAAATAACAAAATGTCAAGCCTTTCTTACTTCCAACAAGCTCATAGAAACTAGAACATAAACCTTTAATGTATTGGTTGTGTGAAGACACCAAAAAAAACTGCAAATTATCATGCACTCCATGGTGACTAGGGTTTCCATATTTAGCCATGATAATGAACCAACAAAAGTCTTTTGCCCTACATTTCCTTCAAGTCTTTTGAAGACTTTTCAAAATATAATAATCATTTGAAATCCAACATCATAATCTTTTAGAACCCGTTGTCAAGAATTTTTCACTAAACATAATCATTTGAAGTCCGCTTGTTTGACAACCAAAATGATCACAAGTTAAAGATAGCCCATGTCAACAAGGAGTTAGATTTCAAACATGATGTAACCTTTAAAAGAAGCTTTATCACAGGTTTAACATGATTAAACAATGCCGCCTGATGACTAGTCACTACCATGTGACTTTTAAATGAAGTCATTCTCCTTTGCTTTAAAACAATGTAAGTCAATAACAATGCTGCCCAAAACCTTTAAAAACAATGCAAGATAATAAACAATGAGATATGATAAATCAAGAATTACTTGCAATTGAAATGACCTTGAAACCAAATGTCTTATAGGTTTGTGGTCATAGTAATAATTCCATCAATGGAAGATTATTCCCATTTTTATTAATGACAACAAAATACCTTGCAGTCACAAAATTCAGAACAAATGTATATGCCAAGCATGTATTTATCAATCTGGAAAACATAATGAATGCCAATCATGTCAAGTATAACTATGAATCCAATATACCAATCAATGTGTCATATCTAGTGACACCAAGGTAATGTGAAAGAGCCATGAAGAGATGAAATGACAAAACCATCTGAAGAATGTATAACAACCTCATATACCAATGATGCCATGAAAGTATAGGCAAATGAACCAAGTACAACACACTAATATCAGATGCCAAGATCAACTTGATAATGATCCAATATTAATGAAGTCTAGATTAAACTGATAACTAAATAACATACCTATGACAAGCAACCTCAAATGGAGCCTTCAAATGATCCTGAAAATGATCAATTCTGAATAACCTGTCAGCATCAACATATATCAAGATTATTAATATGTATCAAGAGCTTGCCAAAGTGATAAGATGTCAATGAAACAAGACATGTCAGAGATACATATTGTTCAAAAAAAATCTGAGCATGAGCAACTGAATACACTATTTGCATATCATGAAAAGCATGAACATCCTTGAAACCAATCTACACATCATTATTTATATCATGAAGCTTGTCAATTTCAAAAAAGAACACCATTATAAGAACCATTTTTTTCATCAAGGACAAACATCACAAACACATCATTTCAACAGAGAGAACAAAGCTTCACCAACCTATAAAGATGGTGGGGTTACAATTCAAGAAAGCTATAGTTCATCCAAGTAGCAATAAAGAATGAGATTGAGAGAGTGAAAGAATGAGCAAGAAGTTGCAAGAATGAAGAAGAGGAATGAGAGAATTATAAGCTAGAGTGAAGAAGTGAAAGAATGTGAGTTTGAATGCTTGAAAATGGAGGCAATAGGTCAATTTTCTTCGATCAAGGAAGAACATAAGATGTTAGTTTCATAGCCAACTAGAAACGTAACGGTTTGTAGATTCCAAGGGCAGGAATCTTGTGATGACGTTAGCGCGACATGCGCACATCCTCAACATAAATTTCTCTACCAGTAGTGCAAAATACAAGGCCACATTGAAGGAATAAGCTAATGATGGCAGGTTTGCATCATCCAACTTCTTTTTTCTAAAGTAAAGGTAAAATAAATGGGGAATTTTCCAAGGGTGTAAATTCGCGCCATTACAATTTGTTCCCACTTTAGTGAGCATATGTGTCAATGGGAATGCAAGATAAAGTAGAAATATATTGAAGAGAATATACCAATAGCGTCAAGGAAGCATATTTTTGATCCAACACCCTTGGACGTGAAGAGAGAGAAAAGGCTCCACAGGTTCTCGGTCCTACAAAGCAAGCTACTATCTCACCACAAACATGTTAGGGTGCAAATAAAACATGTTAGGAAAAAAATCATAATACAAACATTCATAAGACATACAAGCCAACCTAATAAGACACAACTTGATCAAATACAATGGTCAGGTAGGCCTATGACTGCTAAAAAATCCATTGTAGGAAAATCACAGAAAGACAGGTCTGGTTGAGCTGCCCCCAAGCTAGATGCAAGATATACAATGTTTGACACTAAGAAGTGCATCGACATTGACTATCAGATAAAAGACACTCAATTGCAAGACACCAAAGAATTCAATTGAAGGATAATTTTTCAAAGGGTGTTCCTTCAGCATGAAACCCTTCAAGACACCAATTTGAGCACAAGCAACCATGGTGCTAATTTGTATTTGTTTGAAAGTTTCTAAAGCCTTTTGAACAAACACTTTTTGAACATATTTCTGCCTTTTCTATGCTTCCACATTTTGCATGCATGTCTACCATATAAGCTACAAAGAAATTCATCACAATTTGAAATCATTCAAGAGATAATTTGTGCATAAATTCTTCTTTGTTGAATTTTAGGCATAAGTTTTTGTGAAATTTGTGGTGATTGGAAGTGGCACTTGCAATTACAACATTTGAAAAAATCCATTTTCAATTATGCTTTGATGTCCATGTCCATACCCTCTTCCAGAGCTCCAATTTGAGCAAATACAACCATGATGCTAGTTTACATTTGTTTAAAAGTTTCTAAAGCCTTTTGAAAAATATTTTTTTGTACATGTTTCTCAAAAAAATCATGTGCTTTTTCTATGCTTCCAAATTTTTCATAAATGTCTACCATAAGCTACAAATAAATTTGTTGCAATTTGAAATCATTCAAGAGATGATTTATGCATAAATTCTTCTTTACTAAATTTTTGGCATAAGTTTTTGTGAATGCTATGGTGATTGGAAGTGACACTTACAACTACAAAATTTGGAAAAAATCCATTTTCAATTATGCTTTGATGTCCACATGTCCATACCCTCTTCTGGAGCTCCAATTTGAGCACAAGTAGCCATGATGCTGGTTTGCATTTGTTTAAAATTTTACAAAGACTTTTTGAACATATTTCTCAAAAAAATCATGTGCATTTTCTATGCTTCCACATTTTGCATACATGTCTACCATATAAGCTACAAAGGAATTCATCACAATTTGAAATAATTCAAGAGAATTTTTTACATAAATTATTCTTTATTAATTTTTTGGCATAAGTTTTGGTGAATGTTGTGGTGATTGTAAGTGACACTTGTAATCACAACAATTTAACAAAATGTATTTTCAATTATGCTTTGATGTCCATGTCCACACCCTCTTTTGAAGCTCTAATTTCTTTGAGGCATTTTCCCCAAAATTGCACATGCCTTGTCTATGATTTCACACTTTGGATACTACAAGGAAATTCAAATTTCATTACATAAAGTTATGACATTCCTAATGAACCTATGACCATGAAAATGAAGTTATGACAGTTCTAATGAACCTATGACTAGATCCTAAGGAACCTATGACTGTCCTAATGAAGTTATGACCATCCTAATGAACCTATGACTATCCTAATGAAGTTATGGATGTCCTAATGAAGGTCTATGACCATCCTAATGAAGTTATGATAGTCCTAATAAACCTATGACCACTCTAATGAAGTTATGACAGTCCAAATGAACCTATGATTGTCCTAATGAAGTTATTATAATTCTAATGAACCTATGACTATCCTAATGAAGGTGTAATTGTCCTAATAAAGTTATGACAATCATACTAATAGTCCTAATGAAGCTATGTCTTTCCTAATGAAGTTATGTTTGTCCTAATGGAATTATATTTTTCCTATTGATCGTCCTAAGGAACCTATGGCTATCCTAATAAAGTTATGACTATCCTAATGAAGTTATGACTATCCTAATGAATCTATGACTATCTTAATGAAGTTATGACTATCCTAATGAACCTATGACCATCTTAATGAAGCTATGAAAATCCTAAATTTATGATCATTTCTAGATCTGTGTATGAGTTTTCTTTACCTTTTACTACCATGATGGAACTAATCTCTATGTATTATTCATGATACATATAGAATTCTTCATCATATTGAGGAAATGACTAAAGACTCTAGTATTGGATAAGTGTGAAGCTATAAATGTTAAGAAAAGAGAAGGAATGAGAAAACTTCATGAAAGTAGGAAATTGAAAACCATAGAAGAAAACATTGAAATTCAAGAGGAACATGAACCATCCACATGATGTAAGAGAGATAAGGAATTGGTGGCACAAAGACGAACAAATGTAAAACCTTCGTGCAATAAGAAATTTGAATCCTGAAGTTGGAGGCATGTTATCTACCACATGTCAAGTTAGAGGCACACCATCTACCACATCTCAATTTGAAGGTACATCATCATTCACATCTCAAGTTGGAGGTATGCCATATTTCACATCTCAAGTTGGAGGCATGCTATCTTTCACATCTCAAGTTGGAGGCACACTATCTTTCACATCTCAAATTAGAGGCACACCATCTTTCACATCTCAAGTTGAAGGTACACCATCTTTTCCATCTCAACTTCAAGGTGCATTGTCTATTTATCTCCAATTGAAAGTACACCATCTATCCCATCTCATTTAAATAAATTGATGAAATTCCTAATGTTGAGACAAATTTAACTTTGAGAATACCTCCTAGAGTTTTGCATTGAAATCCTAAATTTCAATTGATATTGATGAGAATATTTTAGAACTGATAGTTGATAATATTCCAAAATGTACTTGTTGAATCTATGTGCTAATAAGATATAGAGATTGCTTTTTGAGAAATTAAATGAAATTGGAAGATGTCAACTATTTGTTAAAATGCTAAGAAATCTAAAATTTAGGCTCATTATGAAGATTATTGGGCTAAGAAAATATAATGCTTCAAGTGAGAAATGTATTATAAAGAATATAATGAATGCATATGAGAGTGTGGGTTACACCTCACACACCAAAGGTAGTAATTTCACACAATGTGTCATTACATCAACAATAGTAAGCAATCAAACCAAGAAATATCACCTCATTGGAAAGACAAGTCAAACATTGAAATTAAGTAGAAAGACTCTAATGAGATCCATTGAAAGGAATGAAAAATTGGAGGACCTGGAAATAACAATGAATTATGGGTGTTCTCCGGTAGACTCCCAAAAAAATATAAACCAATAGTTAAAGCATTGAGATCCCTAATTGAATAATTTTGGAAGAATAACACAAGGGTATCTCCTAATCAAAGAGATGTTGTAAGAAGGAGAATTGGTAGTCGAAATCGTGAGCCACATGCAAAACATTTTTTGGATATGAGTCAAACACAATTTTTTGTCAAATTTATCGAGATGTATCTATAAATTAAAATTAGGAAAAGGTTTTTTTGAAATGGTAAAGCCTTTTTTTATCAAAATGAATCACACACCCACAACTTGTTGTTATAGAGTACATATTGAGTTTTCTAACCATTATGATGCTTATTGAGATATGTGTAGATTTATGTACTAATGATGTTTTTCAAGAGTGTAACATACATACTTCACCTAGATCTTCAAGAGAAAGCATATTGAGCATTTTTTTGTGAAAGAGTGGATGTACAATTATTCTACAAGAACTTATGCTTGGATGACACATATGATCATTATGATGGCTTGCAACTTTAGCCAATTCATGAACATATGGAGAGTACACATGTAATTGAAAAAAAACGAGTAGAATTTGGAAAATATAAGACAATGACTTATAGTATAAAAGATGGTAAAGAAGAAAAAAGGTGTGAATTGGTTAGTGGAAAGATTTTAGTGTATCAGTATATGTCTATTTTGTGAGAGACTATAGTGTATGAGTATGCAATGCACACACATGGAGCTCGATGGTTGGATTTTCAATTCAAGTTATGCAAAGAAACATTTCCACTTGATCCATTGTTTCACTTTTCAACTTTGTAGAGAACTACAATCTACAACCACATAATAAGGTGTAATTATAGTATTACAAATCCACACAAGTTTCCATATTTGTGCATATAACATTCATTCATGTGGGTGAAAGTATAGAGGATGATAGGAATATCTTAAGGGAGTATCATTTTTATATTAGTGATGATCACAAACATTCTACAGAGTTTGTACAAGGATCCTTTCAAATGTTCTACTATGATTTGTCTAGAAGGGGCATATCGTTCCATCATCATATCATATGGCTAGATAATTGGGCATCATAATTCAAGAACTCATGGATGTTATATTGTTTGAGCAAGATGCATAAGATCACTAGTGTTCAACATATGTGGAATTTCTATGAGGTTGGGAATGGAAAGGGGGGGCATGATGGTGCAGGAGCATGTATTAAAATAGCCTTAACATGAGAATAGTTGAAGTATAAAGACAATGCAAAGTTGATAGATTCAAAATCTATCATCGAATGTGTAATGCTACAATGGGTCCAAGTAATGAAGGTAAGTCTAAAGTTCATAGATTTTTTTGGTTGGTAGATGATATTGATATTGCAAAATATGAGGATGTTGTACATTGATAGGATCGAGTGAGCTACACTCTTTTAAAAGCTCTAATGTAGGTTCATGGAGTATTTATACGTGAAATGTGGTATTCTTTTGTTCTTCATATGTAGATCAAGTTTGGAATGAGTGTGAGTCAAAGGAGTGGGTTGATGAATAGTGTACAAGAAGTCTAAGCTTATTTGAGATGTATTGATCTCACCAACACTACAAATCACAAAGATAAAATCATCAATTGACCTTGACCGCATATCAAATCTAGTTCAACTAGGTAATATATCTACATACATAGTTTAAGAAATTCCTAATATATATATATATATATATATATATATATATATATATATTTCTTAGTTTTTTGTAATGTTGACTAAATTCATTTAATTAGATGCACAAATCAATGTAGGAAATATTTATGTAGTTATTACAGTTGAAGACAATGAAAAGGGAACATATTATTATGTACATATCATTATGTTGAGGAAAAAAAATAAATTGAAGGCCCATGTTATAGATGGAGAAAACATCAAATATCCTATAGGGTTAGTGGTTGTTATTGGGACATGGCTTAGAAGGTACCCAATTAATAAGTTTGATGTGTGGTTGTTTGATGACACACATCGAAAGATTCTTCATACTCTAACCTTGTAGTGACATCAAATGTTCATTTGATCAAATATGAGGGTAGACCAATGAACTAGAACTTGTGGACAATTCATGAGTTTGACCACGAGGCAATACTTGACACAATAAAGAGTAGAGTAGATTCATATGGTTCCTTGGATTAATTGTAAATGGAAAAAAAATGAAAATTCAAGATAATTTGCATATATATGTATCAAATTTGTATATTTATACAAGTAATATTTTTTAACTCTACAATTATGTCTCTTATGAGATACTTATTTGCAAAACTTGTTTACATGTATGATTATTTATATATGTACATACCTACATGGCCTTGTCATTCAATGAATTTATACACATTTTTATGAGTTTTATAAAATTGGTATATTGTTATCCTTAGTTGTAGATCTAGGAATATTCTTATCATCACCTTCTTATCTAGGCTCAACATATGCAACTCTAATAGAAAGTTGATGAGTGTGAAATGTAGAAACAAATATTGATTATTAATCTTGCAATCCTTTAGTTGTGCTCTTAGTTGCTTAATCTTGGATGTGGTGAAAACCTTTAGAATCAAGATTCATCAAATCATTATCAATATGATATCCTCTAATCTTGTCACTTTTACCATACAAATTTTTAAAAGTCTCCCAAGCATCTTTGGGTGTTTTGCATGACTAAAGACAAAATTGTAAATAAAAAGAAATTAATAAAAAAATGCAAATGCATCTAAGAGTTTTCTCATGATTGATCTCCCACATTGCCTTTTCACTAGTATTTGTAGCTTCAAAAATGGTTTCTTTTAGATATCCTAGATAACCTTTTCCCATTAGATAGTTCCATATTGATTGTCTCCATGAAGCATAATTATATGGAGTTAGGAGTTCAATTTGAGTTTTCCTAGTTGCAATAACACATTGAAAAGAAATAGAAGCAATCAACCACTATAAAGTCACCCCCGAATTCACTCAATTAAAGACCCTCTCAACAATAAATGATCTTGACACTTTACACTTAGTGCGATATAAGTGCCACTTGCCAAAATAGTGAAGTGGACTTGATCTTAGTACATTATAGATGCCAAATTTTTCCACATTATTTTATATAAAATGGGACCAATCTTCAATCACACCACTAAAAAAATCTGAAAGACTATGCAAACCTTTGAAAATAATTGCATAAAAAAATGTAAACATATGAGCCTAATTGAGGCATTACAAATTCCCAAAATGAGAACTACTAGCAATTCCTATGAAAAAGTTGATATATTACATTCCCTAATTGTATTAAAAATGGTTAAAGTCTTATTTGGTAGAAGATATTTTCATCTAGTTTTTTAATAGTTAAAAAAATTATTCCAAAACTAAGAGGCCTTGGGCACATCACAAAAAGTAGACAATCATAGAAAGAAGAGAGCAAAGAGAACATAAAATCATTAAGACTCATATTTATAATTTTCCTCCTACTTATATTTGCATTCATATGACAAGTGCTTGAATTAGTAATTGTTGTCACATTAAATTGCACCCTACTGAGCACGAAGCTCAGCATTCCAATGACACAATGGAAACAACCTCAAGGTATGGGACCTTTGAGTGTATGAGATCGAATCTCTAGAGAAGGCCGACTTCTTTTCAATCCCAATGCAATGTGCTCGTCCAACTCAACACATGAAATCCTAATAGTAATAGATCATGAGGAAAAGAGGAAAAGGAGAACATGAAAATGAGAGGGAGGTGATACACAAAAATAGAAAGGTCACTTCTTCTTGACCAAGATTGCACAACAAATCGTTCAAGAGGGGCAAGGAGACTTTCAAAAATCTCTGTTTGTTCAATTTTCAAAGGCATACGTGAAGGCTAGGGTTTGACAAGGCATTGGAAGGAAAGAAGGTTTCATAACCAACAACTGTAAACCATTTAATCACAAACATACATGCATGAAAATACAATAAACACTCAAATATGAAGGTAATGACTTACACAAACACTAAAGAGTTGAGAAGAGGAAACTTGAATGATTCCATTAATGTGTGATGTATCTAGACTTTACTCAAGTTTTCTTATATTGATGCCAAAATTTGCTACAATCAAGTCAAGTTTTCTAGGACAAACTAATTTAAAGATGATAATTTAGAACCTTGTGGAAAGATATGTAGGGCATAATTCAGAGATGATGATGCTTCCTCTAAGTTTTGGCCAAGGGTCTCCACAATATTTCCAACTAGTGACAAATAATGATATATAGAAGGAACAAGAGGCTCTAAAGCTTCCCCCACAATATTTTAAGACGATGATATGAATCCATAAGATCTAACATTAAAGATGAGATGAATATCCTCAATAGTTTCCACCAAGTCTAGAAGATAGGAATACAAAAATACAATCCTTATCAAGTACTCTTCTCAAATAGCTATATTTGGAAGATGATGAATTTTTGGTTGCACCAAATCATTAGAAGCCATGGATGTAGCAATAATAGTCTTATCAGAAGTAATAGTAGATAGAGGAGAGTGAATGTGAGCACATGTCTCTAGAACCTGAGTTGATGAAATAATACCAAGATTCAAATGACCATATTTTAGCCCCTCAAAGGTGTTGACACTAGATGCCTAAGAGTGTAGATTAGCTAAATGAAGAACATGAGAAAACTATGAGAAGGTGTATACTTGAGATTGATGACCAACCTCCCTAACTACAAGTATATCTCTGTTATGTAAATATTGAATAATGACATAATCTAGCATGTATACTTAACAATTTTCCTTGCT